>JARUHE010350624.1:0-10093 GCA_031471125.1 Archaeomysis grebnitzkii
GTATGTGTATGTATGTGTGTGTATGTATGTGTATGTATGTATGTATGTGTGTATGTATGTGTGTGTGTGTTCGTATGTATGTGTGTGTATATGTGTGTATGTATGTTTGTGTATGTATGTATGTATGTGTGTGTGTATGTGTGTGTGTATGTATGTGTGTGTGTATGTATGTGTGTGTATGTATGTGTGTGTATGTATGTGTGTGTATGTGTGTGCATGTGTATGTATGTATGTGTGTGTATGTATGTATGTATGTGTTTATGTGTTTATGTATGTATGTGTGTGTGTGTATGTATGTGTGTGTATGTGTGTGTATGTATGTATGTGTATGTATGTATGTGTATGTATGTATGTATGTATGTATGTATGTGTGTGTATGTATGTAGGTATGTGTGTGTATGTATGTAGGTATGTGTGTGTATGTGTGTATGTATGTATGTATGTGTGTGTGTGTATGTATGTGTGTGTATGTGTGTGTATGTAAGTGTGTGTGTGTATGTATGTATGTGTGTGTATGTATGTATGTATGTATGTATGTGTGTATGTATGTATGTGTGTGTGTGTGTGTATGTGTGTGTGTGTATGTATGTGTGTGTATGTATGTGTGTGTATGTATGTGTGTGTATGTATGTGTGTGTGTATGTGTGTGTATGTGCGTGTGTGTAAATGCTAATAAATACATGTATATGTACATGTACAATTTACATATCAATAAATAAATGCACATGTACACATATGTATGTATTAATGAGAACTAAAAGTTCTTTTGAATCAGCCACTTAAGAAAAGTTAAGCGAGGTATTTTTCGTTGATTTAAATATAGAAAAGTTACCTCATGTAAGTGATCTTTTAATACTTGTTAACATTTCTTAAACGATGACAACTTTCAACACTTGTGTTATGTAATAAACAAAAAACTATTTTTTACTTTTTTAAACATTTAACAAACATTGAAATAATAATTATTATTATTCCAATATAATATTAATTTGCGAAACCACAGATGACTAAATTTTTAATCAAATGTTTCTAAATTGGTTTAAACAAACGAAAAATGTTCGTATTTAATAGAAAGTTTTTCTTACTCTTTATTGTGGCAAATATTTACAAAATTGTTTTTTTAAGATTTTTAAGATCACACTTGAGAAAACATTACAACTTAGCTTTGATTTCCCATTTAATGTCGGACAAAACATTTACAATTTATGCAAAAAAGATATTAATTCTGCGGAAAAAGTACGCCAAGGATGATGATCACAATCTTTTGTTTCGTGTTTTAATGATACAGGAAAGAAGAGGATCTATTTTAATCGTAATATATGGATTGACAATAGCACAAGTGAGGTAACCCAAATTCAAACAACATAGAGCTTACTTCACTTGTGCTATTGTTGATCTATATAGTACAATATATATTAAGCCTATAATATGTAGATGCTGAACATGGAAAGTAAATAGATTGAGAACCAGCTTTTCAATACAATAAATAAGAATGGATCACTTGTACAATTTTTTTCTAATTCAAATACATTTGTTCGAAAAAAAAGTTTTCGTTTACATAAAAAGTTGATGAAAAATTTACAAAATATTGTGACGACGATTGCACCAACGATGAGGCACGTGTCAATGATGACGTCATCATCAACAAAGGAAGATCGACGGTGCCAGACCTTTCTTTGTGACATGTGGCACCGGTGATACCTTTCTTTGTGCCATGTGGCACCGGTGATACCTTTCTTTGTGTCATGTGGCACCGGTGATACCTTTCTTTGTGCCATGTGGCACCGGTGATACCTTTCTTTGTGACATGTGGCACCGGTGATACCTTTCTTTGTGACATGTGGCACCAGTGTCACCTTTCTTTGTGACATGTGGCACCAGTGTCACCTTTCTTTGTGACATGCGGCACCAGTGTCACCTTTCTTTGTGACATGCGGCACCGGTGTCACATTAGCTAAGGTTTAACATTGCTTAGATGCGACAAAGGCGTTGCAGTGGTTCGGTGAAGACAAAAGATCCGCCACACACGACCATCTGCATTTCCGTTCAAGTAAATATTTTACTCAGGAAATAATTCGGGCAATGAAAACAAAAGAGTGTCAAATTATTTCTTTTATTACCATTTAAACAAAACATTTCAGCCATTAACTTGGTCGTTTATTTCGGCATAACTGCAAGTCACCTTTAACTGTATTAACCAACGACCCTTGCTAGAGACATCTCTTCGATGTGTTGGTTTATTTACATTAATCGTTCATCTGCATGCATTATACCATCTTCAACTGACAAATAATTAAAAAAACTAATGGTAAACATATTCAATTAAACCATTAAACATTACATTGAATGTAATGGACACAAAATTGTGATAGGTTTAACTTTTTTTTTATAATTATTACACAAAATATTTGGTTCTTATGCCGCACTAAATAGAACATTAGCTAACGGGAACAAATATTTTAAAGATTTTTCACTAAATACAAAAATTTATAATTGGATTGATAGCACAAACAAAAAATACATTAATTGGATGTTTCAAAAAAGTATTCACGAGAACTTTCTAAAAAAATTAACGATTTGAAAATAAAAAATAATAAAATCTGTGAAAACATTCCAGCTTTCATAATGATATAAGAGTGAAGTAAAAAATGTTATTTACTTCAACGCAATGTTTCCCCAATAAAACGAAGTTTTCATTTGCATAATAAGCATTTTTATAGATTTCCAATACTTTAGTGGGAAGGAAAGGGACTTCGCAACTCTGCTGGAAAATGCAAAGCAAATATGGAAACAATCTATGGTTAGTATTTTATAGCAAAGCTAATATGTTTAATAATAAACATATTTTATTCAATACAACTTTCAGTATCTCTTCAGACAATTATTTTTTCATATACAGTATAATGATACAAAACCAGAGGACCGCGGTCACCAATGTTTCGCGGTAGCGCGCGCGCGTGTGTATGTGTGTGTTTATATATACACTTCATAACTATTCATTTGAGATAGAAACTATAACTGTAGGTGAATAAAATTTGAATGTTTTACTTGAATATGGTAAAATATGGTAAAAAGTCCACAAATTTTTTTAATAAAAACCGTTATATCTCAATAATTATAAAAAAAATCAAAAATATTACTTGGGGATTTTTAATGTACATTTCATAACTGTTCATTTGAGATATAAAAGATAACTGTAGGTCAACAAAGAAAAACTCGAATGTGTTACTTGAATATTTTGGATACAACTACTATGCTGACGACGAAATAGTAGAGCTTTACCGCTTGCACACTCTACAAAATGACAAAAATCATATATCAGAAAAAACTACATTGAAATTTAATGTCTGAAAAATATCAGAACGTCATAAATAAATAGGGTCTAAACCCAGCCCTATCACTGTAGCTAGACCTTAAGATTTTGAACATTGTATCGGCAGCCACTCAATCCATTAAACAGAAATTGAAATTGAAAAAGTAGATGGGGGAAAGTAAATAAATAGGCAATGGTTTAAATTTTGAGTACATCAAGAACAGAGATGGAGATGATAGACACAAGAAGTGCGAAGGTGATGGACATGAAATAAAGTCGAACACAATCAAGGGTTTGTTAGATTAGTCTAAGATTATCCACACTTCCCCATTGTCTTATTCGAGGAACACTTTTTGATGCATTCGCTGCAAACAATGAAACAAGATGTTCAGGTCGGGAATCGTCAAAAGGAATCAAATGTCGTTGTATGGCTGTGAAACAATGGCAGGTGAAACCATTTAATCGACTTTCACTTGCCCCTTTAACGCCTGTAGGGACAAAACAGTGCCGGTTGAAGGGTTATTTTCAATGCAATTATAATTATATTGTAGACCTTAGGGTAATAATAATTTAGGCGTTGAGGGTTAATGAATGTCTCGTGCAATTACAAGGACATGTTCAAACATGTTTAATATTCACATAAACGAAAGTGTCGACGTTCGGAAACAAAAACAAAAAATGTCGTTTATTCAAAATAAATAATTTGAAAATAAATAAACATTTTTTGCTTGAATGTGACAAACATTGAATTATTAAAAGTCAAAATTGATAAATTTATTTTTGTAAAGAAGTGAAATGAAAAAAAAATGACGGAACAATCAAATCATTTCAACAAAACGTAAAAACCAAACCTTTCAAATTGGTTAACATGAATAATAAATTAAATGTAATGCTGGATTGAAAATAAACCAAAGTTTAAAGTTTAAGTTAAGTTCTAAGTTTAATTTTAAGTTCAAGTTCAAGTTTAAATTGTTTACCAAGTTGAACAAAAACAGAAAAGCTTTAAATGAAATTTCAGTCGGCAACAAGAAGAAATTTTACAAAGGATGAACAAAATCAGAAATAATTCTTTAAACATAGACTCCGTTAAAATGTTCAACTGAGGGCGAAACATTTAAATTCACACACTTGCACATTTATGTTTAAATTGTTTCCTTTTTTAATTCGTTTTACATTTATAAATGGATCATCAATAGCACAAGTGAGGCAACCCACATTGAAATAACAGTGGACTTACTTCACTTGTGCTATTGTCGATGCAAACAATAAATTTGTTTTATCCACATTTCGAAAATAAGTTCGGAGACAACTTTTTTACTTTGACGATTATCCATATTTATCATTGGATTTTGACCATAATTATCATTGGATTTTAACCATAAATATCCTCATTTATCATTGGACTTTAACCATAATTATCCTCATTTATCATTGGATTTGAACCATAATTATCCTTATTTATCATTGGATTTGAACCATAATTATCCTCATTTATCATTGGATTTCAACCATAATTATCCTCATTTATCATTGGATTTTAACCATAATTATCTGAAGGTACAAATGATGATACATTTTTAAATATATTAATTTGTAAATATCTATAAAAATTGGACAGCCATAAAAACTAGAATGTTTGAACGCCACATTTCACCAAATTCAATACAAAGATTTTAAGTAAATAAATACAACATGATGAACATCCCTCGATTGTAACCACTTTTAAATATCTCAGAATTTAGTCTTGTGCCTTGAACATTATTGTTAACTATTTTAACAAAGACTGCATATCCTTAGGGTACACCTCTCTTGATGTGGGTAGTAATACTAAGGTTGATATGTGAAGCGGGGCAGATACCAGTTAAGTTTATATACCCGCTATATAGCAGCCCCAAATATTAATTTTGTACACCTGAACTTTTAGATCTTTGGTTTTCATGAACAATTAAATGAAAGATTAATTTTGTTCACATTTAATCATAAATAAAAACATATTACACCTTTACTTTAAAGCCGTTCAACATGATCACTGAAAGGACATTTTAAGCAAGGGAGGATATAAAAAATTCGAATGAAGTTGTTTCCAAACACGTTCCAAAATATTTCGTAAACAAAAACTTTCGAAAATTTTTCATTAAACTTTGAAAAAAGTTTTTTTCAAATTCTTTTCAAGATCTTTTTGAAATAAAAAAAAATTGGACGAGGATAAATATTTTATATTTATATAACAGAACTTTTTGTCAAATACAATAAAACTTTTTTTTGGTGTATTGTTCTGTACAAAACACAATTGTTTCATTCATTTAAAATTTAGTTATCTGAAATCATTTATGTGAACGTTGATCAAAAAAGTTACAAACTTTAGCTTAACGTCGACATCTATGGTCATCTATGGACATCAGTTTTGGTCTATACCGAGAAAAAAAATTTAACTACCACAATATTTGGATTCTTAAATACGAATCACTGAAATTATTATTATTATTATTAAATTTTATCATTATTATTAAATATTATTATTATTATTATTAAATTTTATCATTATTATTATTATTATTATTATAAGAACAGTAATTGTAGTCGAATCCAACGACTTCATAGAGCGATGGTTATTAAATTAAATCTTCAACGCTCCCCATGTATGAACATTATTATCACTACCTAACACAGGGATATGCAGTTGACATGACACGCTTCCTCGATACCGGGGTAAGCTTGGAATGAACATATGAATCAAGGGTACATCGCCACGTTCAACTATTTCAGTATGAAAAAAAACTGGTCGAGCTGACACCAACAAAATATGTCGGCTACATTGAACATACCCATTTTATTTATTTAAATTTACGCCGAGTATTATTCATAATTTAGAGATATTTTCTTTCCAAAAAGCTGAATATTTTTCGCGCACTAAACATATTTAAAAAAATAATCATTTTAGAAACCAATTCAATAATAATTGACGTTCAAAACTACTCTTATTTTATGTTTAGAAGTAACAATACATGTTCAAGACACTTCTAACACAGAGTTTTTATAAAAAAGTAATATGAAAAATACTTGAAAATAAACTGACATGAAAACAAAGAACAGTCCTGCAATTAAAGATCCAATAGAAGAGTGTCGTGAAAAGGAGAGCCACAATGAACGACAAATTAGATCACCTTTTGTGCAAAAGAGAGCAACAACATTAAAACGTGATCGTCAGACCATTCAAAACAATTGCATCTTCTCAAAAACATTTTTAGTCTATTTGTATAGATTAATTATCAATTTCAATCATTCTTAGCAGCTGCTCCATACAAATAAAAGCCGACAAGACAACTCGTAGCTCCCACGTTATAATATACAACAACAAAAAATATAAAACTAATTCAATAGTTAAGTCACAACTTATTACATTTTTTTTCGTCGGAACGTCTGATGAGATAGAATGAACATCATTCAACATTCAGATGTAAGGAGAATGGTAACAACACCAACGTTCCATTATACATTGGCACACATGATGTTGATAATGAGAGTATAGTTTCCAATACTTAATCTAATGTACTTCAGTTTTATTTGCTTTAAATATTTTAAGTGCACAGCAAAAGAATGTCATTAATGATACACTCTAAGCAAGGTACACAAATATGAAATGTTAAAATAATTAATTTCTAAAGATTATTATTTATAAAAAAATTCTTATTTTAATAACTCGTGCAAATGAAAATCGCAAAAAAATGATTAATAAAATTTCACTTTCACGTTCTAATAAAAAATAGAACTGTAATTAATATAAGTTTATTCAATTTTCCCTCACAGTCATCTCGAATATAAATTAAATGACTGGAAAATTTTACCAAATAAAATAACATTGGATTATTGAATTAAACAAATGCAAATTAAATTTTCATTTTATTTGTGGCTCTCAAACAAAACTCTTAAATTTTCAATAAATCAATAACAATAACAGCATTAACAACAAAACAATAAGCATAATAATAACAATAATAACAACAGTAATAATGACAATAATAATAACAATAATGGCAAAAATAATAATAATGATAACAATAATGACAACAATAAAAACAACAACAACAATGAAAACAACAACTATTATAACAACAACAACAACAACAATAATAGCAACTATAAAAGCAATAATAACAACAACTATAATAACAATGACAAAAACAACAACAATAATAATACTAATAAAGTTAAGCCGATGACAAGTGGATTGGTCCAGCCTTTAATTATTGACGACTGAACAACCTAATTAGTACAATTCGAACAATCCCACAAACGAACACACAAGTTCTTGACTTTTATTTTTACTTCAACGAAAATATTTCGTAATTTGATTTATTTAAAATAAAAAATTTTAATTGAGATTCGAAATTATTTTTAGTGGAGCTTTAATCGTTTTCATACCAATGTTCACACAAATGAAACGTAGAATTTGTTAATTTTAATGCTAATTTATAGATGAAAAGGGAGATATTTTTTATTGGTATGTATTAATTAAGTATTTTTTCATTTCGGATTAATTAATACATACCAATAAAAAATCTCCCTTTTCATCTACAAATTAGCATTAAGATTTAACAAACTCCAAGTTTCATTTTTGGAACATTGGGATGCAAACGGTTAAATAGAAAAAATCTAATCTTTATTTAAAGATTTCAAGATTTGTTCATAGTTCGAAAAAGTGCGACGGAATTCATTGCAAGAGAGAGTGAACAATGCAGCGCCGTTGGCAACTTCAAAGGAGTGATTAAGAGATAATAAAGATCACTTTTCATCCATGCAGCATCATTCAGGCAATTAACCCTTTAACGCCCGAATTAGTATTACCCTAAGGTCTAAAACATAACAAAGTTTGCATTGAAAAAAAACCCTACAATTGTAACTCATGTCCCTACAGGCGTTAAAGCGTTAAATAGAATGTCAGTTTTTTAAAATTTATTTGTATTGCTCACCAACACTTTTCAGAGGATAAACATTTCAAAAACTGATGTAGTTGAAATATACTTTTTAAAAGCTTGTTCAATTCCACACAAAAATATAAAATAGATACAAAACAAGTGATAGAAACTTAGGAAAGTACCTTTATGTTATGAGCACATGAACACCCAACGAAAAGTTAAAATTTTCTGATAAATAGTGAATAATAATTTGTAGTAACAATTTAAAATAATTTAAGTTAGTAAATGTTCAGTTCTTTTCCAGCAATTTTTATAAACATTATTATAAATAACAAAAACATTTATCCTAAAAAAATGTTTATTACAATAATAATGTTAATCAAAATTTAGGACACAACATTATAATCAAGTCAAACAAATGATTAAAAATAAAACAAAAGCAATAAAAACTCGAAACACTAATGTAGCAACGGCTATTTTTTTAAATTATTGAATTGAAAATGGATTTACATTAGAGCAAATCGAATTAACAAATGCGTCGTTCATTGATCGAGTGGGGTTCGTTTTATAAAAGATAAAATTAACAACAAATTGTTGTGCATTTCTCAGGCCGAGACTGGAAGTCCTGCTTCTATAATATCTCCTTTGTTATTATTGTTAATATTATTAATATTATTATTATTACTACTATCATTTTTCATTCAAATAAATTGTCGCGCCATACAAATTAATTTATTGTTATTTTTCTTCCACCAAGTTTGTCTCTGCATTACAGGTCACGAAATGTTGAGAATTGTGATCACGTCCATTGGTCGGGGAAGTGCAAGTGATCCATCAACTGTCCGAGGATTGTCCTTTCGAGATATGGAGAGGAAAATCCATCAATTATGGGGGAAAAGTGAAAACAAAAAAGCTGGAAAGGGGCAAAATAAAAAGGGAAAACAAAAAAGCTGGAAAGGGGCAAAGTAAAAAGGGAAAAAGGAGGAAAATAAAAAAAGGGGAAAAATGGTGAAAAGGTGAAAAAGGGGGAAATAGAAAAGGGGAAAATACCAAAAGGAGAAACGAAAAAGGAGAAAAGAGGAGAAAGGCGTGGAAAGGGAAGAGAAACGGAGGAGACAATATAAATAATAAGAGAATGAAAGAAAAAAAGTTCTCTTCATTTGTGCTTCTCAACAAGAGAAATATGAGGACGGCATTTTTATATATTTTTTTAATTTTATTTTCAATTATTTAAAAAAATGAACAAACGGGGAAAATAATAAAATCTACAAAAGTTGCCAGCAATGAATTAAAAAACATGTTTTATAACTTTCATTTTTTAGCAAAATAATGGTAAATAAATAAATGGTCTCGGAAGAGAATTTTATAATGAAAAAGTAAATAGCTGATAGTATTATAGATTGGAGATTGTTTTCATGTAAGACCCTCATCCAATACAAAATTGCAGATGTAAATAAACTGAATGGCTTATATAATGTGAAACAAATTATTATTGTGGAGGTTCCTTAAAAGGAAACGAATAAGTTGTAAAAAAAAGTGTGTAATTGATTCAATTCTATTTATTATTATTTATTTATCGAACCAACATTTATTTAATTTCATTAAATTTTAAAAGCGTCATTTATAAGGACGTTTAAATATTTTCATTTACACGATTCAGATCTGAGGATGTAAAAACAAAATGTGTATAAATCACATTTTAATGGATATCTATATATATATCTATATATATATATCTATATATATATATCTACATATATATCTATATATATATCTATATATATATCTATATATTGCGGTTAAGAATGTATATTGGTTTTACCCAATTATGTTCTCAGTATGGCATGGTTCGCGTCGCAAACCC
>JARUHE010350635.1:0-10092 GCA_031471125.1 Archaeomysis grebnitzkii
ATATTTTTCTTTCAAACAAGTTTCGTTGAACTTTTTAGATCATTCTATAATTGAATTTTTCCAAGTTTCTAAACTTTTCTTTCAATTCAGTTGGACATCGGCTATACAATTCGTCCAGATTAATTATTCAAAGACAATCATTTGAGGTTAATGGGAAAAATAATTTTATTCCCTTCTAAAATTATTCGGTTTTATTCATTTTCGACATGTTTTGACATACACACGATGTGATCTTCAGCAAATTCTATAAATATAACAAATATGGAACAAAAAATCCAGGTTTTTTATATTTGTAGAATTTGCTAAAGATTACGTTGTGTGTATGTCAAAACATGTCAAAAAAAGAATAAAACCGAATAATTTTAGAAAGAAAATTTTTTATTTTTCCCATTAACCTCAAATGATTGCCTTTGAATAATGAATCTGGGCCAATTGTATAGCCGATGTCCAACTGAATTTAAAGAAAAGTTTAGAAACTTGGAAAAGTTTAATAAAAAATTCAAGCATAAAATGGTCTACAAAGTTCAAGATTTATGGCCAACTTTCACTAATTTTATATTTATAAACTGTATATATGCTTCCTATAAATTCGTTTGCTCTATCTATATTCTTAGCTTTCTGTCCGGGCGAAATTGTGTAGAATTAAAATATAATTTTATTAATTTTCATCTTATAATTGTGTCATTCCTTAACATAAATTTTAGCAGATGTTTTTGCAATTCACAAGTTGATACATATTTTTATTGGTTGTAGCTGTACTTGTTTGCTTTGAGAATTTATGTTAATATGTCCTCACTTTGAGATTTTATGTTAATATGTCCTCACTAGCGCATCTTGTTCATAGGCTTTGGTTATTATTATAATTTCAGTAAAAAAATGAATGAGACTAAAGCATCAATTCTTCATCTTCCAAAAAAGAACAAAATAGATACAATTTAGATGTATTTTAGGAATCAAAAAGTGTGATAGGTTTATAGATATTTAAAATTAATCATATCCTTAAACTTATAAGGTTGGCTTCAACAAATTTATAAGTCTTGAGCTACTAATAATTGACATATGTTGCCACCATTGATAAAAAAACTGTTTTTCACAATTTGTTGTAGTTTTGTACTTGGATCCGATTATTTATTTTTATTAAATAAAAAAAAATAATGGGCAAATGTTTTATAGTAATTCATAATGCTATACTGTAACTCGGTATAGAAATTTTGTATATAATTTAATGAAAGTTATATTTAAACGAAAGTTCGACCTTAACAAATTAGACAAAGTAAATTAGTATATTTTTTACTTTTTTTTACAAATATTTAGCAACCTAACTGTAATAATATTATGTGACTGCTTTAAGCATTACTATTCTAACTCGCTTTAATTTAAACATAATAATAATTGTGTTTCAATTAATTAAATTTTACTTCATTTAAAATGGATTCCGAAGTAGCTAATTCAAACTGGTAAGATTTTCTTCGCATTTTTTTAAAAGTTTGAACCTTTTTCACTTTAATTCAAGGTCGCAATTTTTTCATATGTGCCAGCCTTTTGGTAGTTGTAAATTCTTCAGCTTCATTTCTAAGTTCATATAAGCCATTCAATTAAATCATTGTTAGATAACCAAGATCGAGTTTGATTTCAATTGTATAAACTGTTAAGTATTATTGACCTATAATTAAAGTCCTGCACGTGCTTCTTGCATAAATCTTCAGAGCTTTAGGTAGTTCACGTCATTATAAAACTATGCCACAACTTTTTCACATGATCTAAGCTTGTTTCGTTTTGCCAAGCTCAATTTACGGTCCACCATGGGAGATTAAAATACTCTATTATTGGCTCCTTGCCACTTATCGATTTTCCTGTAGATTCGTATAGAAGTTGATAGAGGGAACCTGTATTACGAACTTCAAAAATTCATATCAAATTAATGACTACGTTTGTTAGGTATTTGTTCTAACCATTTTTAAGAACGGGTTGCCACATTTTTGGTGAATGACTTTAATCATACAATCATGCTCTTGAAGGAAGCCCCCTAATTGTGCGATAATAGGGCAGTTCACCTTTATGTTTGTATTCAAAACTTGATCAGTTTAATTGATGCAAACCTCGTCCTGTTATTCTTTGTGCAATTGCAAATATTGGCGACATCCCAAAATCTGTATGTATTTGATTAAATTGAGCGTAAAGTAGGCTACAACTCTTAGGGTCTAGTTTCACTTAGTACATTGTTAATTTTAATTGTGAACTGCAGAAACGTAATTGATCATGACTTTAAAACTGGTTGCCAAAAATGTATTTGTATTTTGTCAGATTAAGGTCCCGGAAAAAGTACACATTTGTTCATGACCGCTCGTCGCGCTTATATGTTTACACATTTTGCATACGCGAGTCTGGGTAAGGTCCTCGGGTTGGGTTATCATTTAAAGTTGTATAGTGCCCCTTCTCTATATTTGTATTTTATCTGCTTATCAAGAATGTCGAAAATCAATGAAATTTTTTTTGAAAGTTCTAGAAAACTACAAAACCTTGCTTCCCCTAACCCTACCTAACCCAACCTTCTCGTATGTACAGTGTAAATGTATAAATAAGAGCACCTATAAAAATTCTCCCGAAAGAAATTGTGATAATTATTGAAGTGAGAAGGGTGTTTTAATACGCAAATGTTGTAAAAAAAGAGTAGCTGTCGTGAAGTTTCACCTTTTCAGTTCTTTTCATATTTAGTTTGGAGGTAGATTTGTGGTTATTTTGGCTAAAAAAAATTGAATACTTTTAATGAGATGGCTAGTTTTTGTCGAGCGTGCGAAGCGAAGCTCTACATAGGCTTAGCAATTCCGATGTCGTTGTCGGCGTTATTCAAAGACTTTAATGCTTATATATCGTCTATACTATTTTTTTATATAGGCCTGGTTATTGGTTTAAATATATTACCAGGTATTTTTATTTGATTTTAACATGTTTTATCTACATTTTTTCATCAAATTAATTTTTTTATTAATTAAAATTGATTTGTCTTTCATTGTTTTTATTTATGCATCAATGGATTGGAAATGAAGTATAAATGAAAAGTATCGACGGTGATTTTTTGATAAAATGATGTTCTCTCACTTTGTAACAATTTTGATTTGATATATTTTGACAATGAAAAAGTTTTTAACAATTTTTTTTTCATATTTGGTTTTTGTTGAGCGTGCGTAGCGAAGCTCTACATAGGCGTATCAATTCCGCTGTCGTCGTCGGCGTTAGACAAGAACTTGAATGCTTGTATATCATCTATACTGTTATTTCTTTTCATATAGGCTTGGTTATTAGTTTTAATATATAACTAGGTATTTTTATTTGTTTGTTTTTTCACTTTTTTCTACATTTTATCATCAAAAAACTTAAAAAATTATTTGTTAAAAATAATTTTTTTTCATTTTGTTATTTATGCATGAATGGATTGGAAATGAAGTACACATGAAAAGTATCTTGGGTGATTTTTTTTCTAAAATGTTTTCTCACTTTGAAACACCATTTTTGATTTGATATTTTTGGACTGAATGAATCCTCGCGAGAAATTTGAACCGTCCGGTTCGTGGGTTACTATTTATTTATTATTTATGTATCAATGGATTGGAAATTAAGTCTACATAAATATTCTCCAAGGATTTTGTTTGTTTTCTCACTTGTAACAATTTTTGTAGACTTGCTGGTTTCTGAATGAATGGTCGCGAGACATTTGAACCGTTCGGTTCGTGGATTACTAATTATTTGAATGTTCGAAGAAAAGTTTATTTGAAACTAATGGCAGAACTGGATATTTAAGGTAGAATGCCCTTTGGTTTTTTTCCCTAAAATTTATGCTTCATAATACATATGGCTTTTTAAATTTGGTGCAATCATTATTCATATTTCCTATCTAGGGAGTTGTATGTGGATTAATTAAATTTTATTTATCTGTTTTGCTACAAGAGATTTTCAAAGGAATTTAAGCATTACTTTATATTTATCCTAATCAAATTAACATTACCATAAAAAATAATTTAGACCTATATTACAAGTGTAACTTTTTCAAACGATCAATTTTATTAACAATGACATTTTGTTTGATTTTAAGAAAGATCTCCTCGTTAAACTTACCAAGGATGATTTAGTACAAGACTGGAAAGTTAATATGACTGAAAAAATAAATTTTGGTCAGAAAAAGGAATGAAGATCTCTTCCTGATACTTTGCGATTTATGTACCCATTAAATTAAAAATATGTCTGACTCGCATTGTTTTTTAATTCTATTTTAAATTTTCGGTTTCTTTCAATATTCGTAAATTGTACTAATCTCTTGAACAACATAAATCATATTGAAGATGGTATTTTGTTGAGCGTGCGTAGCGAAGATCTACGTACATAGGCGTAGCAATTCCGATTGAATGCTTATATAGCATCTATACTATTATTTCTTTTCATGTAGGCTTGGTAATTGGTTTTATATATTACTAGGTATTTTTATTTGCCTTTTCACCCTTATCTACGTTTTTTCATCAATAACTTAAAAAATATTTTTAACGAAATTTTTTTTTCATGTTATTTATGCATCAATGGATTGGAAATGAAGTACACATAAATAGTCTAAGGTAAATATTTGGTAAAATGATGTTTTCTCACTTTGTAACGCCCTTTTTGATTAAATATTTTTGGACTCTGAAAAAATTTCAACATTTTTTTTCTTCATATTTTGTTTTTATTTATGCATCAATCGATTGGAAATAAAGTACACATGAAAAGTCTGTAAGGTGAATTTCTTTCTAAAATGTTTTCTCACTTTGTAACGCCATTTTTGGGCTCTGAAAATATTTTTAACAATCTATTTTTCATCTTGTTTTTGTTAATGCATCAATGGATTGGAAATGAATTTCACATAAACAGCCTCTAAAGTCAATTTTTGATAAAATGATGTTTTCTCACTTTGTAACACCATTTTTGATTGACATTTGTAGAGATAATTTTTTTAAAGTTACTGAATAAATCATCACGACACATTCGAACCGTCCGGTTTGTGGATTACTAGTAATTTATAGGCATTGTGCCAGTGGTAATTCGCTTTATCGTTCTCAGGACAAAAGCTTTGAAAAATGAAACCTCTTTAACATACTATCTAAAGCAAAGTGAAGACAAATAAACCTGCTTATCAATTTGTGTTACTGTGGATATTCATGTTTACTAATGCTTCATTATTTGTAGCTTGAATAAACTCTTGGACAGTTGAGAGGATTAATTGAAATTGTGAACTAAATGTTCAAAGTAAAGTAAACTGTCGCTCGCATGGTTTTTAACATGCCAGTAGGATGCCCATTATCGCATTTTAAAGTTTTTGCGGGCTAAATAACTTAAATTTACAAAGTTACGGTCAATCTTGAAATACTTTTTGCTTATATTAAATTTACTTTCTACAATGAGATGAAACATTTCACTTTTCCAGGACTCGGATGCTAAATTAATAAACTAATTCTCCATTACTGTTTGAAAACCAATTTGTTTTTTATTTTTAGGACTACATCGTCCACCTTCTGCACAGTATGTTGCGTCACAGGCATGCAGAAAGTGAAGAGCGAAGAAGTCCATTACATGAAGATGGACGTCTGGCGTCTGAAGTTCCCAGCCTACTTGGCGAAAGCGCACATCAAGTGCAAAAGCAAGGACTACCTCGACATCGGTGGAAGAGCTTATTTGAACTGCTTACAGAAGGTGTCTTTGTTGACTGTGAGAGAAATCACTTCTTATGGCGAGTTTTATCTTTGCTTCAACTGTGGAGCTTGCTTCTGTGATAGCCTGAGCATAAAGAAGAGGAAGGACGAAGACCCGAAAATAAAGGTGGCCAGTTCCGACTCCGGTTATTTAGATGTGGATAAATATTTTTTGAAATCCAAGTCTTCATCGTCTAGCTGTTCAGCCTCTTCGTCGGCTTCCTCAGACTCCTCGGAGGACACACTGGACTTCCACTTGTTGGATGACCTCCTGCGGGAGATCGGAGGAGACTCGACCTCTCCTCGCAAGGAGGATCAAGGAATCTTCAGCGACTGCAGCGCAGACAGCGCCCAATTGTCTCCCAATGTGTCTGACAAGAAGAGCGAGAGCTCCTTCGACCACTCCAAAGAGCCAGTGGAGAAGCAGTTCCAGAACTCTTCCTTCAAGGAAGACTGCGACTTTACTTACTCCACACCAAGCGTTTCTCCAATTATGTTCACTTCTCCAGACTCTAACTATCCTAAGAGCAGATGTAGTAGCTCAAGCTCGCCTGAGTCAAACTATCTAGACTCGTCTGAGTTTTATGAGAACTTTGTTCGTCCAGGTCAGAATGAAAGCAATGCAAAGTTCACCAAAAACTTCCTCGAATGTAAGAATTACAAGAAAAGTAGATTTTTCGCCAGCTCTCCGGCAAAAGCAAACGGGTCCAACCGCAACGGCAATTACGTTCGGAGTTCCAAAAATAATAAACTTAAAAATTTCTCCAACTTTTACGAGGTGGATCATATGAAGAAAAACCACTCTAAGAAAACGAAAAGTTCTCTGTCGAGATAAAAGTAACCTAAAATAAGATTTTTTATGAATATCTTTAAATATAGATTGGAATTTTAATTAACATTTTAATACAGGTAAATTATTTTAATAAATATATAAATTATTAATTAAATAAACAAATTTATTAATATATAAATTAAATGCTAAGATAATATTTAAGTTAAAGATTTTTTACGCTCGCGACTTAAATAGTTTAAACTAATACTATTTAATATGCATGCTGCACTGACGAAAATTTATAAATTTTAAAATAATGACCTTAAATTTTCATAACTTTAATTTTTTTAAACCAGATTCTAAATTTAAGTGAAATTTTTATGTGTAAGTTGTACAGTTAAGCTCAAAATTAAGTATTTTGCATGCTTTGTTAGTTAATTTGGTAAGCTTTAATGTAATTATAAACTGTTTATAAATGTGTAAATGTTATTGCTTATTAGCGCAAGTTATTTTGTAATAAAATTTTATAAATTTTTAAATTCTCTAATAGTAAACTGTGTTCTAATCGAAATGTTTACAACTGATTATAATACATTTTCAAAGTTTTTAATGTGTAATTTTCATTAATAAAATCTACCTTTTTTTTTCTCCATTAATTATCCAGATTGGCTAGTATTCCACTTTAGATTTAAAGTTAAAACTGCTTCAATAAATCTTGATGAAGGAAATAAACCAAATGGGTCTTGTATAACTGTAGGAAGCCCCGCTCTTAGTCATTCCACCTTTTGGTTAAACTCTCCTCGGAGATGCATGCATCCAACTTCTTACAGCATGGAAAGTAGTTTAGGTGTGACATGGGGGGGAAGTTTTCAATTTTTCATTTTCATGGCAAACTGAATGTTCAGAGAAAATGCCAAATAGCTTTCAAGCATGCGCCGGGTTTCCTCGGCATCGCATCGAAAAGCTTCCAAATAATTGCTCCAACTATCTGTTCTGGGACACTAACAACCCATCCATCACCTGCGTCTCTGCATTGTTCTCTTCCACGTTGGTCTCTGTCGTCTTCTCCTCCTTGTACCTTCTGGTGTCCACTGAACTGGGTGCTTTTATTTGGATATGACAAAGCCATTTCCATCTATCCATCTTCAGACCTTTATCAATGTACGGCACCTTAGTCACTTCCCTGATGGTTTCATTTCGGACATGGTCTTGCCATGTTATTCCTAAAATCCTTCAGTTTTATTTTCTAATGCACACAAACTTGGAAATCGTTTCGTTATCCTACCATGACTCTCGCCCTTGTCTGAACAGATTTGACCAACGGTTTATATAGCCGCAATTGTATGTGCATTGTTATCTTTCGGGATTTCCACACTTTACTAAGCATACCCACAATTGATTGGCTTTCTTGGCCTTTCGGTAGGCTCCAAAGATCCCGTGTTGGAAACGATTTTTCAAAGGTGTTTGAAAACGTCCCCATTTTCTACATTTGGATTAATTAGCCGTATTTTACCATGTGGTACAATCGGTCTTCATTAGGTCCTTTTCGCTTTTGTTTTTAATGGGTGCTGTATACCTTATAGGTGTCTGGCCTTGCTCGAACTCCATATAACTAGATGTGACAATATGCAGCATAATATATGCTGCATAAGTGCATAATTTTTTCGCGATATGCAACCTATGACTCTCTGCTCTCAAGATTTATATGCCGCATAAAATATGTCAAAAAATCACTGGCATATATGCTGGACCAAAATGCATATTACTACTATTGATGGAATTATGCATATTATATGACTGAAATTATTCGATATAGTGTGCATATATACTCAGTTAGTTACGGAATATGGAATAAAGTTAATCTGTTACTGGATAGGTATATTTTGAATGTACTTAAACTTTGGAGGTTTGAATGGAATTTTCAATAAAACGAAGGTGTAATCTCAAGTTGTTATTTTTACTGCGAAATGTTTAAAGTTTGAAAACAAAATATGACAGGGTAAGCCTACTGAATTCGTCAATTTTCGTTTGAATTCGAAACTTTAAATGGTAAGTGTTTAATGTTTTTTTTTATTTTAATTATAGTTTAATTTGTGGGAAATAAAACAAAAATTGAAAATGCACAGTTAATCATTATTATAAATTATAAAAAGCATTAAATAATTAACATTTAAAGTGGCGAATTTCAACCGAAAATTGACTAATTTTGTAGGCTTACCCTAGCGGAATTACATTTAGACCTCTTTAATAGTTGGACAATTTCAATCATACACATATGGAAAAGTTAAATTAAACAATTCAAGAAAAAAAATTAAACATTGGAATTGCACTTTATTATTAAATGGTATTTGAGGTTTTCAAAAGTGAATCTCCTTCTATTATCTGCTAATATAGTTTTGTACTGGGAAAACACCCGTTCTACATCACAAGAAACAAGAGGAGCAAATGTGTAGCAAGATATATCCGATGGAGCAAGTTCACTAATAAACTGGTCTAGTCCTTCTGCGGGCTGCCTGGATAGTATGGCATAAAGTCTTAAAGTTGGACTAGAATTTATTCCCGTAGCTTTACTATTGTATTTTACGGAAGTAAAAAATCGATTAATTACTATTTCCTAACTTTTTTACGGAAAATGTATAGAAAAACACTGTCGGAAAAATAATTTGGCAATTCTCACTAAAACTAATTATAGGACCAAAAGGGTTAAATAATCATCTGATCGAAAATGAAGCAATCGTGTAACTATTTACCAATAGTTTTAACCTAGTGCTTGTCGATATATTAACCAATGCTATAGGTCAATATTTGCTATCCATTCAGTCCTAACTAAATTGAACCCTACAATTTGAATATAGCAATTTCTTCCAATAACTGTAGTTAATCAAATCTTAGAACACGTAACATCACATTCAACACCTTTGAAACATTTGAGTACAATATATCACATATTTTTCGATTTTACAATATATTTTCGGTGTATTTCGAAGAAAATATTTTCCTAAACTGATATTTTGAAAAAGTAAATTAGATAAAATGATATTTCGAAGAAAATAATTCAACAAAATGATATTTCTGAAATTTCAATTATAAACAAACAAGTTCTGAGAAACTAATTTTGCTATATGATACAGCACACACGTGATGCTTCAATATTGTTGTGTTCCCAATTTTGACAACGTGATCTTGTCCTGCCTTTTCTTGGTTCAATCAAATTTTTTAAATTTAATCCATTTTTTGGTGATTCAATGATGTACTTTTTGATTGAATCAAGAAAAGTTGGATATGATTACATATTAACATATAATAATGTTATATTGTTAATTTTTGAATGTACCAACAAGAAAGCACGGTGAAGTCACGCTTGAACGACGTGTTATTTTACACTATTGTAATTGATGCCATAACAGTGTTTTTAACGACATATTGAATAGATAATAAAGTTAATTGATTAAATGACAAATACAAATTAAATAAATTGAACAAAAAATAAAATGCTCAAGGTAAATAATAAAATTAATTATTGTAACTGTGTAGTGTGCATAAATGTAAATTAATAAATGTTATTTTGTATAAATATAAAAATTGAAAATCTCTTAAAAATGGGAA
>JARUHE010350646.1:0-18159 GCA_031471125.1 Archaeomysis grebnitzkii
AATAGTAATTTTGTTGTATTCATGTCTTTTACTCGGCACAGCCTTAATTCGTTTACGAATCTCCTCGTACTTGTTATCTTAAATTTCAAGATAATTAAATGTTATAAAACCGTGAAATCTCATAAAAGAATTATCAGATTGAAATAAAAAAATGTAAAGTTGTATTCTGATATATCCGAACAACAGACGTAAGTTTCTAAATTGAAAAGCTAGTTGTTGCGTCTCGATAAATTCGAATTCCAAATGCGTCACATGCGTCACACATGCAAATGTATTTAAGTTCAGCCTCCATTGTGATACACAGCTGCAACTTTGTTTCTTGTGTTGAAAAGTGCCATTTTAACCCTTTGACATGCGAGTTATATTAAAATTGCTTCAGTTATCATTCAAAACAACATTGGTCATATGTGACAAAATCGTCCCTATCGAGGAATATGATTTATAATTGAAATTAATTGAACAATTAAAACTATCGAGATTAAAATGCCGAACATTTGACGATCATTACGTGTATGGAAGTCCAATGAAAGAAATCATTTTAATTGCCTTTAAAGTTTTTCAAACAAAAATAATGTCGCCTTTTTATTGCAATTAAATTGTGATATAATTGTTAGATTTTTTGTTTTATTTTTAATAAAATGATAAAAACTTTAAAAAAAATTATAACATCGTGATTAAAACTTGAATTAATTAATGTATTCATTTTCTTTTGAAAATTTTTATGTAAACTTAAAATTAATGAGTTAAGAATTTTTTACACATTTATTTGATAAATAATGTTCTTTCATTTCATAATTTTATTTAGTTTTGTGAAAGGTTTTAGTTTTTCTATAGAAATAATAATGCATTGAACGTTTTTGTAATTTCTTAAACTTACAATTTTTCTCCAAAATGGAATTTTATTTTAATTAATCTTCAAGTTAAAAAATATTTTTTTCAAAAATTATAAATATATTTGAGATTTAATTCTTATTTGAAATTTGTTTTTCAATGTTCTTTTGGGATTTCTTTTTTGGAACTCCATAACACTTGTCATCTGCATTAAACGAAACCTCTTTTACGAGACTTATCTTCATATATCAATTTATCAAAGGCTAAAAGCCTGAGGAGATAAATGAAGGCCGTAATTCATAATTTTTTATTGTGTTCATATAAGCTGAGACAAAATCTCAATTACTTCATTGGTGAAAATTGTTCGCCATCTTTGAATGTTTTACACAAATTTATTTGTTAAATTATGAGCACCAACAAACCGTTTTTTCTTTTGTCAATTTTTCTTGAAAAACAGTGGATGAAAAATTTTCTAAAAATGTTCAAATAATAATATAAAAACCTTAAATAATATAATATAATAATATAAGAACCTTAAATAATATAATGTAATATAATATAATATAACAATATAATATAATATAATATAATATAACAATATAATATAATATAACAATATAATATAATATAACAATATAATATAACAATATAATATAATATATAATATAATATATAATATATAATGTATAATATATAATATATAATATATAATAATATAAGAATCTTAAAGTGTTAATTTCCAAAAAAAAGAAGTTTTTGCATTTCTGAACGTCATCATAATAACAAATGGGTTGATTTTGTAGTAATAAACAAGGTCCAACATTAATTAGTACAACTAAATTGAAATGTTTATTTCAAAATGGGACGTAGATTACTTTTCGATGCTTATTCCATAACTTCTACCATTCGTAAATGTATACCGAAGTGAAGTTGTATCAAGTTTTTGAAATTCATGATTACTGTAATATGCTAACAATATGTTTACAATAGTATTTTGAAGTATAATAATCTCAACTTGGATATTTTTAAATATTAAAATCACTTTTATTATAAGATGTATTGAACTGTTTTACCAAGCTATCATTTCAAACATGTATTCATATACATAACATAGATTTTGATCAATAAGAACACAATATTTTCACCTTTGAACCTGCGGCCTCGTTATTATCAGTGTGTTTGTGTGTTCATACATTCGCAGTTTAACGATAGGCTTAATTTTAATGCCAGTGTCAATATTATTGTCATAAAAGATCTTGCGTACACAGCCATACAATCGCACAACACATCGTGTCCTCCGCGTGTACTCTGCTATTGATTTTCTGCGCGTGTCGAGGGGACCATCAGATCTACACAACGGGAGAGAGAAAGAGCGATAGTGGGAGAGAGAGGAGTAGAAAAGAGAAACGTACTCTACGCTACTCTAACCATCGCGCGCTCAGTTACGAGAGGGCCAATTTTGCCATATTCTTAAGAGGCAAAAATCGCTTTATTAAAATCGTTTCTCACAAAGCCGCCAATTTCGTCTTCTATTTATGTTGAATTGAAAAAGTATGTTTATGTCGCCATGAAATATAAATTATGAGTTGTTGTTCTTATTTCTAATGACGAAAGTAATAAATGTAAAAAGTTTCACAATGTCATGTTGGATGAAATATCTATTGACATGTGATTTTTTGGGCTTGCGTCTTTCATACAATGTATGTTTATTTATATTATTATTGTATAATAAACCATTTCGACTGAATGAGAATAAACATTTAAATTATTTTTATTATGGAATATTAAATGAACAAACATTGATTTTTACGGACTAGAAATGAAGCAATAACTTTAAAATTCACAAATGAATTATCATATATCAATATCATCTGTTTTTGCTCGACTTTTTGAAAGGTGAATTTCGACCATTTTCCCTTTCATGTTCATGACATGAATACCAATGGTCAAATGATTATATTTGTAAGCCTGGTATAGCGTTAATTTATATTATTTTTTTTTGCAATTTTTGGTTGTTATTATTATTTTTCTATTTATTGTTATTGTTATTCTTTATTAAATTTTCAGTGTTTCTATCATTATTATTATTTTTGTGCAATTTTTGTTAATGTTATTATTAATAAAATTGTTATTGCTGCTATCATTATTATTACTACGGTTATTATAATTATTAATATTGTTGTTATTATTAATTTAATTATTGTCAATTAGTTTATTATTTTGATTGGTAATGTTTTGTTGTCAGTGTTATTGTTTTTTTAAATAAAGAAATCAACGAAAGAATAGTTTGAAATATTAACAATAAGAGTTTTTTGGCATATTTGAATACATTATCATTAGATATATATGTAAAAGTTCAAATGCGTTTTTGTTTTCAATCATTGTTTAATTAAACATTTAAAAAACCCAATTAACTAAAATAATTAAAGTCAATGTTGGACAACGAATGACATTAGTTGGTTTGATGTATTTAACCATCGTTGTCTTATGCGAGTTTAGTAATTAAAGATTGCCAAGTGTAATTATGGCGAGCCCACCATTTTGTGACAATTGAGAGAAGGTGTTCTCTGTGGTGAATGAACCCTATGGACAAAACCTCTGAATAACAAGGATACGTTCTTGTTCCTCCAGGGAAAACACCTTAATTAACCGAAGGATCCAATATCCTTATTAAAACGTTTTCTCCTCTCCTTCAAAAACACTTTTATTTTTACAATATTGCACAATTTTTTTTACATGTTCATTAAATTTGTATAAAAAATAAACAGTTATATAAAAGGGAATTTAAATTTGTTAATACCACATGCAATAAAAATATTGATTTCAAACATTTCTCTTAATACGTTCTCAATTTGGGAAATGTTTTAAATAAATAAACATAACATAACTGATACATGACGCTTTTCATTGGTTTTATTTTGCATATTATTTGTTTTGTTGTGCAAAATAGGTGTAAACTTCGCCTATTTAGTAAAGTACCGATATTGTGACATGACAAATGTTTTCATATACAAAGTTTCGTTCGAGTTACATTCAGGCCCAACTGGGTGAGCAGAGATTGTGTTTATTAAAGTACTTGTGCGAGACCCTGAAGGTCATCGTCTCTCGCCATTAATCTTGATCAACTGAAGGGTTGTACGACGCTCTCTTTTGTAATTGCTTCGTAGTTTCCCATCGTGATCTTCCCATCTATTAACTCTTTCACACCTGCTTGGTTATCATAGGACTAAAATACATTGAATTAGTACGGAAGACAACCTTAATGTGCAATTGTATGTTGAGAACCTTCACCTGAATGGTATTGATGGTGCGCTTTTTGACATGCTAATGTATTGGAGGAGATACATTGCTGGCATATCATTACGGCGTCACCATCTATGTTTGTCGAAGTTCACAAATGTTGACGTTGTAGAAGTTCACAAATGTTGACGTTGTAAAAGTTCACAAATGTTAACGTTGTAAAAGTTCACAAATGTTGACGTTGTAAAAGTTCACAAATGTTGACGTTGTAGAAGTTCACAAATGTTGACGTTGTAGAAGTTCACAAATGTTGACGTTGTAGAAGTTCATAAATGTTGACGTTGTAGAAGTTCACAAATGTTGACGTTGCATTGCAAGTGATTAGTTTGTCCGCCTGTGTAGCAAACATTTCGGCGAATCTTTCTCTATGGCAATCTTTTCTTCCCTAAATCGATGAATAATAAATTGGAAAAACCTTTGATGTTTGTTTGTCCTGAAATGTTGAAAGTTTTCCTTCTTTCATGTGAAGTAATATTTGTCCGACAGTGTTGCCAACATCTTTGTTGGTTACTTCAGCATAAATTCCATTGATTTTATTGCATCTGAGGTTACGAACTCCACATCTGATGTTTTATTTGACTGATAATTTATTGGCGCTTTAAATTAATTGTTTAATGGATTAATGGCGACGTCTTTACCTCGAAGAAAATACGAGGGGAGATCTCACAATAAATATGGCTAACCGTGTCATTCTGCAACGAGATTCATGCGACTGTTTTATGTTATTTATTGTTATTGTTATTTATTTTTGGTGCTTATTATTTCTATACTATTTATTATTATGTTTTGCTATTTACTATTTGTATGTTATTTATTAATTTTGTATGCTATATTATTTTACTGATGTTTTTAATTTTTATACTATTTATTATTTTTTGCCCATTTTTTACACATTTACATATTTATTTAAAGTTATACTTTTAATTTTCGACTATTGATCTTATGCTATGGATTATATTTCACGAATCCATTGTTATGTTTGTGACATCGTCTATATGTGGTCGTGTGAATATGGAAGATTTATGGTGAGATAATGTCGAACCTTTTTATTGGGAAGTGGATAAAGAAAGACGTCCCAGGCAAGAGTTCGACATTCTTTTGTTTTTAAACCTCTTCAAAATAGTCTTTGATTCAATTAAAATAAATCGACAATTTATTAATTAAATATTCTGAGGATGAGTTGTTGAACACTTCACATAATTCTAATTTTTGTTTTTTTCCATTCAAATGAATCGTCTTTGTCATCTGTGAACAGACGTTCGTTGTTTCTTTTCGTCTTTCGAACGTTGGTTTGGTCTTTGTTTTCATACAAAACGAAACCTGTGTTGATGAGCAACTTTTGTACAAGTGGAATTGATTCTCACAGGTATTATTATTATTGTTGTGATTTTTTATTATTGTGATTACCATTATCATTATTGTTATTATTTTTATTATTATTATTTTTATTATCATTATTATTATTATTATGTGTGCAATATGTCGTTGTAAAAATTAAGCGTCTGAAAATGCTAATTTGTTTGAGAAACAATATGCCATTTTGTCAATATTAAAAATCATGTTGGTTAGAAAACAAAATTTGTTTGGTGTAATTTTAATTGTATGCAAAATTCAAATTGTGATGCTAAGTCCAATTTGTTCTTAATTGTTATTATTTTTTGAAGTATTCTAAAATAAAATATGATTTTATTTTGAATAAAGTTTCTTTGTTTTATTCTTTGGTTCTATTAACTAAAATATATAATCTTAATAGACCAATAAATGTCACCGACATTTTAAGTAAAAAATTAAATTAGCTCCATGGAAATTGAAAATGTTTATGCGATCTATTTTATTTTGACAATACCAACGTAATAAAAAAACTGTTTGACAACACAATGGAATAACTCGATGCTACCTCGCAACAACGAGCCTCCAGTGACTAGTCGTGGCTGTCAAAAATTTCTAAAAGGCAGAATGATGGGCTGTCCAAAGTGTCCAAGAAAGAGCGAACGATGGGCTGTCCCGAGAGATTGATGGAACGATGGGCTGTCCCG
Source organism: Archaeomysis grebnitzkii (assembly GCA_031471125.1). Lineage (NCBI taxonomy): Eukaryota > Metazoa > Arthropoda > Malacostraca > Mysida > Mysidae > Archaeomysis > Archaeomysis grebnitzkii. Next base: position 6,168 of record JARUHE010350646.1, read on the forward strand.
AGAGATTGATGGAACGATGGGGTTAACGGTTGACCAAGTCCCACTATGTTGCATTCCTCAACTAATTAAAAATTCATCTTCAGCATGTGTTGTGGGAGACTCGAAATGTCTTTGTGGTGATGACTCCTGAATAAACTATTTGTCTCAGGAGCTTGGCAATCATGGCAATAGTTTGATTAAAATTTACATTAAACAAAACAATGCATTTTTATTATGAAGATCCATTTACTTTAACTTTAAACACGGTCCCCGCATATTGGGCCACATGTAAACAAGCGACCCAAAAAACATTAACATACTTTTTTTAAATGGCTTATCTGGATACGCGAGGAACTTGTTAAAGTAATATTCATTAATTTCTATGAATATAAATTTGTTAAATAATATCTTAAAATGTTGGTTGAAAATAAAGTTTGGAATACATTGAAGCCGACAAATATTCATCAATTTGTGTCGTTATTCTCGTGTGCTTATTTATTTAGAGGTGTACAAGGTAAATTCCTGAGGATTGATTCTAAATTATTTTAAAGACCATTTGTTCCCATAAATAACATCGGATAATCGTTGTCATATTAATGTATTGTATTTAGCTTTTGTGTAACAAAACATTATAAAGGCCTCAAACTTTTTCATAGCAAAAGGTTGTCCCTTATTTTATAAATTTTATAAAAACTTTCCAATGTCTTGTCTGAGTTTGTTATAATATATGAATCGACAATAGCACAAGTGAGGTAACACAGAGCCTACCTCACTTGTGCTATTTTCGATCCATATAAAGGTAAATCTGATATTTGTTCATAGTGAAACAAATGTTTGAAGGCGTACACGTTTCATAAAAATATGTAGAAAACGTCAGCAAAAATGACTTTTTGTTGTCAAATTTATGTCGATCATTTCCTTATTCGAAGGGCAAGTCTGGTGTGTTTCTCAGGCTTCAATATTTCATGAATAAAACATTTTTCTCAGCGGTGAAAAAGTGTAGTAAAAAAATTTGATCTCATTCTCTTTTTATCTTTTTCTATGCTTCTATCTTTCTCTCTCTATCTGTCATTCTCTGTATCTTCCTCTAGCTCCTTCTGTCTCTTTTGTAAGATGGTAAATCACACAAATTGGTTCTTTCATTTAAATTTTCGATGGTTTTATGGCGGCACTCTGTTAAGAATTATCGATTCCTTCCGATCGAATAATTTTCGTTGTGAAAATTCCATTAACGTTTGAATATTTTTCTCAGCCTTATTTCTTGTTGCATTCACGGGAACAATTTTTTGTGTTCGATCTCGAAAGAATGATCCGAAAATTGCGAGCAATCCCATGCAATCGAACTGGGATTATTTTTGTTCCATCGATCACCTTTTCTATTGCACTTGTGTCAATTGTGTCAATGTTGTCGCTTACAAATGTACATTTCGACTGCAAGACTCAAAGCCGTGGTCCTCTACAACAATTTCACATTTGACTTTGTGTGACTTGAAAACATGTTTTTTCTATGCCCGGTTTGATGTATTGTCAATAGTTCCATTAATATCGACTGCCATTGCAATTAGCACATAGTTGTATGGTAAAAAATATTACATTTTTTGTGGCACTGCTTTTCTTGTACGGTATAATTGTTTACTGTAGAAGTTCTCTCAATAAAAATTTTTTTGCAGCCTGTGTATCAATACAATTAAAAATGTAAGTGTCGATCAACGATAGTAATACTAATACAATGTAAAGTGCAATATTTTGCATTAAATTCTCAATATGTCGATCACTATTTCGATTTTGTATTAAATTCCAAATGTGCCGCATTTACCTATTCATTTGTGATCTTCATTTCGACGAAAATCCCATCATAAATAATACGAAGAGATTTCATAAACTGGAACACAATTTGATTTGAAAAAGTAATCAATTTTAAATGAACGCGCCTACATGTGTGTGCTGGGTGTCTAAAAATTATATTTTGCTTGTTTTTTTTATTTCAATTTTCTCCTAAATCTTTTACTTATCTAACATGTTCTTCTAACGTTTATTTCCCGTAAACAAACAAATAACTAGAGTTGAAATCAAGGAAACTATGTTAATTGTGTGAACTTAAAAGCTCAGTTTCTTACACGATCTCTGTTAATCCTTTATAATGCAGCTGTGTTGAAATAGATGAACCTGTGTTAACTTTTATCAACTTTGTGTAACTTTGTCGAAGTGTTTACTTTTCATTTTACAACTTCCTGAGAGTTTGAAATTGGTTTTATTGACATTCTATCTAGATTAACAAAATCAAATTGTATTTATCGTAAGCCAGTAATTTGTTACCTACTTATTTAAACGCCTTTAACATTATTGAAAGACTAAAGGTGTGTAGACTAACCTTTGCTCAACGACAATAGCTTGAACAAATGTTACATAAAGCGTGACTGAAAGAAAGTTAACGACACTCAATATAGTTACATAAGCAAGACACATTCGTGTGCGTGAGAATAAGTTGATATTTATGGTGATGGTGTGCGTGTGTGTAGAGAGATGGCAACACAACAAAACATTGATTTAAACTTATTTCACGGCTAAAGGCTTTCCAACATGGAAGGAAGTAAGTCATTTAATGAACTAGTCTCTCAAACCTTCAAACGTTCATATTACAATGTTTACATTACTTGCTACACGTTAAATATTTCATAAAAATAAATATGTCGGTTATTATTTTTTTTACAAATTATGAAAAACACTTTATCGCGTTTATGATTCTATGTCTAGTTGTATAATCACAAGGAGACTCGAAAGTTTGATTGAATATAATTAAACTTTATAAATAAAAGTATTGTTAGTTTGAATAACAAAGTAATGCATCCGCTCGTGCAAAATTATAACAGGTTTTAGTTGCCATAATTTGGTTTATTAATTTACATGTTGGAGGTTGGTTAGCATTTGAACAGAAGATTCAATTCATGTGACGCACAATTGAGTTTAATATGATAAATGAACTCTCTCATAACTTGAAGCAGCGACCTTGCATTTGAATGTTTGTTATTCACTGAAGTTACCTTATCATTTAACAAAGCAACAAAATATCTTTTCTTATTCCACCAAACATTTTGAACAACACAACGACGTCTCCAAAAGTGAAAGTTTTTTATTCAATTTAATCCCAAAGTCACCAGCTGCATGAACGCGATTACATCCCTCGAATGATCTCGAAAAGCGATTCTTTGTCCAGTGGGCGTTGGTCTGCCACGATCTTCCCATGGGTTGGTTTTCTATTGAAGATGGTTCAGGGTTGGTTTTGTGTCCTCAACTAATCGTGATAACTTGTCTAATGAAATAAATACTAATTATTACAAAACAAAAGGGTTCCGATGTTGTTGCGCCAACATAACCATGCTGCCCGTGTCCAACTTGCCTTCAAAGTTACATGTTTAGCATCTCCTGGTGAAACGTTTCTTACATTTGCATTAACATTGTTTATTCAAAATTGCATTTTATCAGTCGGTGTTTATACATCCAACATTTCATATGTATCTTTTATCGTTTCTTTTGTCTACTCAACATGCAGTTCTCACTTTCTATGAATATTTTAAAATTGTAGTCATGTTAACATTTACATCTGAATTGAAAGTTTAATTGAATTATATATTTATTTTATTCTTAATGTTTGAAACTTAATTTTCTCACCGTTTCCCTTATATTAAATCATTAGAAGTGAAATGTTTTCTACCTTTCCGAAGTGAATTCAATTATTTTGTTCTTTAGTACTATTTAAAAGACAAATCCTTCCATGTTCTATTTAACTTGTTAAAATAACGATTTCGTTGATATTTTCTATCGGTGTCTGCTCCAACAAATAAAGCATCGCTGAAACGATGGAATCAACGTTTGTTGCATCAATCCTGGTGTGGAGAATAGAAGGAGTCGTTAGGCTTAAATATTCTTCCATGCTCAAGTATTGATCCAGAAACTCGAAATGATCTTGGCTGCCTTATCCGTTGTCATCTTCGACTGTATTTGACTCTTGCTGATTGTCTCGATAAACATACCTTCACTTAATGTTGTATATTGGTCAATCATTCTAAGAGTTATTTTTAGGAAAACAGTTTTATTCTTTTCTTACCTTCAGCACGAAATGAAGTAGTTTTGATTTCGATGATTGAATAATAAGATTGAAAAAACAATGCTTGGTTTTTCTTTCATCTTATCATGGTTCAGTCTCACATAGTTTTCAAAAAGTAAGTAGTCTGCAATTTTCGAAAACATGAATTTTTATGGAATGTTTCTTCAGAGTGATTTTATTGATTTAAAAACATGATATAACTTCTGTATAAAGCCCGACACAATCTGCAAACATAATATAATGTCTTGTGTCAGTGAAGTTAATTGAAACAAAATCATACGGAATTACTATTGATGATTTGTGTAAATTTTTTCACAATATAAGATGGAATTCAGTTTGAATTTACTCGGCGCATTTCCCGGAGATCAAAGTTGGTTTAAACATCTTAATAGAACTAAATGTTGAACAAAGAAGCAATTGTTAAAAATGGACCTCCATCAAAATGCAACAATTGTCAACATCTTTAGACAAAGGCAGAGAAGACAAAAGTTAATTGTTTTTCAATGTTTGCTTAATGAAATATGGATTCACTTTTTCATTTCAATCAACTTCGTTTTTTACAGCAATTTATTTTTAAATATATACTTGAAAAACCTTCTTTAAAAAATGCTTGAATAAAAAAATGTCTACAAGTGTTTGATAAATTAAAATCTAATGTTTTCACTTTTGTGAAAGAACTAATTTATTAAAAACAATTTTTAATATTTAAAACCAATTCACTTCAATGCTCGACTCGAGCACATTTGTTTAAGGTGCTCTGAACATTTCAAGTCTCGTTTATTGAAAGCAAGTTTGAATATTTCTTCGAACAACGAATGCTTATAAAATATGAATATCGTTACGCTGAATGGCTCCATTGTTTGTCATTCCATTCACTGAATACATTTCGAACACAACATTAATTTTGTTTGCAGGCTGTTTATTTGGCGAATTATTTGCGAGTGTTTTTGAATGCAAGTCTGAACAAACAAACAAACAAACAGTGAAAACATTCCGCCGTTTTCTCCTTCGATTACATTTTTTTATGTTCTATTCATAGAAGATTTTTCATCAGAGTTGGAATGTCGAATCGACTTTTTCGTGGAACATATTTTTATGAATAATTATTCCAAAGTTGATGAAAACAAAATAAAATCAAAGGAAATAAAAAAAACATTTAACCCTTTGAATCTCGAGCGATTGTTCCCAACTTTCTCGTTTTTGTCCACTCTCAAGGGTTCATATTTATTTTACAAACATTTCCACTTTCTGTTTTTGTCTTTTTAATTAAGGTTTTATTTTCATTTTATATTTTTATTCATATTTTGAAAATCAAGGTTGTGGTTTGGTTGGAAAAGTTGAGTTGAAACATTCAAACTATAATTAGAAGATGATTAAATGTGGCATTCCGTACAAAATATTAACTTCTAATAAGACTAGTTTTGAATTGTTATTATTTTATTATTATTCGTATATTGTTATTTTATTATTATATTGTTATTTTATTATTATTAGTATATTGTTATTTTATTATTATATTGTTATTTTGTTATTATATTGTTATTTTATTATTATTAGTATATTGTTATTTTATTAATATATTGTTATTTTATTATTATTATTCTATTATTATTATTTTATTATTATTATTTTATTGTTATTTTATTATTTTATTATTATTATTCTATTATTATTAAATTAATATTCTATTATTATTAAATTAATATTCTATTATTATTATTATTTTATTATATTTTTTTTTTATTGAGCTAATCAGGATCGGATTACAATGCTGAGGCACGATTCGATTTATTTTCATCGCCTCTGAATAATTCCGTTGCGTCGTTTCACTTCCCAATTTTGTTATTTCGGATCCTCTAATTATTTGAAATATTTTAATTTTTTTAATGTTTTAAATGTTTTAATATTTAGAAAGATTTCAATATTTTTAAATGTTTTTTTAAATTTTCTAATATTTTTAAATTTTAGAATATTTTAAATGTTTTAATATTTTAAATGTTTTAATATTTTAAATATTTAAATATTTTAAATATTTTAAATTTTCTAAATATTATATATGTTCTAATTATTTTAATAATTGTAAATATTCAGAAATATTATAGATATTCTACATGTTCTAAATGTTTTAATATTCGTAAATAATTTAAATATTCAGAAATATTGTAAACCTTTTAAATGTTTTAAATGTTCTAAATATTCATAAATATGGTATTTTAAATATTCGTAAATATTGTAAACATTCTAAATGTTCGAATTTTTCAAAATGTTGTAAACTTTTTATTTTTTAAATATTCATAAATATTTTAAATGCTCTAAATAATTTAATATTCTAAATATTTAAATATTCCTAAACAATATAAATATTCTAAATATTCCTAAAAATTGTTAACATTTTTAATATTTTGAATATTCAAAATATTCATAACTGTTTGAAACATTCAACATAAATGAAGAAGGTACATAGGTCAGAGGTCATAACTATGATAACAAACGGTATATTTGTTTTCCATTTTTCTACACATAAACAAACATGACTTTTGATTAATGTTGCTCTCTGTTTATTGGTGATGATCGGCTATTTAAAGCAAGAACATTCATAGAGGTTTTGAACTACACTTGTTTCAATTCACCAGCAACATTTTTACATAAATCCAACTTCCGGTGGTTGTGCATTAACCTGTGAAAGAGACTTCCGGTGCCTGTGCATTAATTATCCATCCACATTCTAAGACTTCTTTATGTTCGATTGAAGGGAATAATCTCTCGCATAGTGCAATAATTGTTCTTCACCCTTTTGGTCGGTTTTTGTCTAATGTAAATTTCTGGCATTTTTATCCCGTGACTTGGTTGGTGGAAATGCAGGTCGTGAACAATGTTGTATTGACGTTAAAGAGAAGCTGTTGGTATGATTATCTCAAGATTATTTATTCAAGTCGTTTGTCTTTCGTTCACCACTTCAAGTTTGTAGTTCACTCTTTGTTTCTGAATTAAACATAACCTGTGCTGAGGTTGAATGAGCGACCACCGAATCAGCAATTAAGATGATGGTGGCATAGTGGTGGAGTCAATGACTGTTGATCATTTATGTTAGGCATTTCACCAATATAAATTGGTAAACAAATCTAAACTAAAAACAAACCTAAACTAAAAATAAAATCCTTCTAATTTGAAACCAAACAATTTCCTGAAATGTTTTAAACTCATCAGATCCGTTTCTTGAATTGTCCTAATTAACATCCGGTCAACTTTGATGAGAACTGAAATCGAATTAAAAATTTTCTTTTATTTATGTTTTTCACATTTTTCCTTCATTTCTATTTTACACAATTTTTTAGCTGATCAAACGTATTGCAATTTGAGCAAATCAGATGTTTAAATTGTTACAAAAAAATCATTTACTTATTTACATAAACTGGTAGAAAACATTTAATTTATTTTAAATATAATGTCTTTTTTGAATGTAAAGGAGATAGAATACAATAAATTCAACAATTTAAACGTTCAAATATCTTAAAACATGACAAATACTCGAAACCTAGGAATATCAAAAATGTTTAAATATGGAATCCACTGATCATTTTTATTCCATAGTTTGATCTACAGATAAGTTGAACATAATAAAATGTTGCATCTAAAATCGTTTCTAAAAATTAAATCTTTAAGTTGAATAAAACAGCACTGGTGTTTGTTAATATGTTGGTCACACTCGTTTTAGAGTTAGGATTTTTCAATGATTCAATTAAAATATAAACATGTGTAAAATGTATATCTATTCATAATGAAGAAAGCTTTCATTTTATCATAAACTGAAACATTTTCAAAAACATTTGAAAACTTCGAATTGAATTTCCTCACCTTTGAAAATAGTTTTATGTCTAAATTGGTTTTACATTTCTATATGAATTCATAAACTATTATTTCTGATTACTATCGTTTATTTAAATTCAGTTGATTGTTTTTATAAAGATTTGATCAAAGTTTTTAAAATTCCTTTTGTTTTCATGTGTGGTGTGCAGTTTTGTGTTTTTGGGGTGAGGGGGACTATTTCATTTATTTTTTATTAATAATCGCCATATACACCACGCTATCATGTTCATAAACTTTTGATTGATTGATTAGCTATGTTGCGTTTTGAAAGTATTTAAAGACTTACCAATAAAGAAAAGTTGTCTATTTAGTGAAAACGGGAAGCAATGCAATGCTAACTGTTGGTTGCATTGCGATACATTGGTTAACCTTACAATGACGCAACACTGCAAGTGCATCCACTGTGAAGCAGTTGCATCTTCTGCCATGCGGATCACGAACGCAAACATTGTTGGGAGTCGGTGTAAAAATAGCAACGATGACTAATGAAGGATGAGTCACTGTGGTGGTTGCGTATTTGCATGAACCTAGTAACATGAATCACTATAGTTACGCTGTTACAACTGCCCCACTTTGATCCATTCCGACATAGCGCTGGATATTCTTTTATTCTTCTAATTGAGTCATGACGTATTTTTTAAATAATTGTATTACTTATTGAAACAATTATATTATTTATTGAAACAATTATATTATTTATTGAAACAATTATACTATTTATTGAAACAATTATATTATTTATTGAAACAATTATATTATTTATTGAAACAATTATACTATTTATTGAAATAATTATATTAATTATTGAAATAGATTGTTATTTATAATTATACTATTTATTGGAGTAATTATACTATTTGTTTTATTGAAATAATTATACTATTTATTTTATTGAAATAATTATACTATTTATTTTATTGAAATAATTATACTATTTATTTTATTGAAATAATTATACTCCTTATTGAATATGACAATAAAAAGGTGCACTAGTTTGTTATTGTAGTTCTTATTTAGGCTGGAATTTAATTCAAGTGTTTTATAGTGATTCTCATCGTTAAAAGTGTGAGTTTATTTTGAAAAAAGATTATTTTCTGGAACCCTGACCACCCAATCGATTCATTGTTTCGTATTTAAGCATTGCACAAATTGATGTAATTTTCGTTTTTCAGGTTTACACAATTATTATAGAATTACTTTTATTCCAAGTTTCCAATTGAATATCAAACTATAATTTTTTGATTTTAAATCCTGATTTTTAAAAACAACTTCTCAATATCCTAGTTTTGTTGAGTCAATAAACCAACGTTGTTTGTTATAATACTGGAAATAATTTTAAACCATTTCGTACATTGTGATTAACAGTCGCTCTCTCGACCGTGATCCAGTAATGATTAGTTCAATGATTATTCCTTTGATAAAACCTTATTATGGTTTAATTCAACCTTAATGATGACGAACACGCAGCTTATCCAAGTCTAAGGGAACGCAATCAATGCGTGAGTCATCGCCAAGATATGGAGAAATGGGAGGAGGGTGGCGGGGGGGGGGTTCATACATCGATTTATACTATAAATAAATACTGGAATGTGTTCTCTGTGTAGAGATATTTCTTGTATAATCAGTCTCCAAGGCAACGAACTATTACTTCTGTTTTCTATTATATGGTTTCAAAAATACCGTTTTGTCCCATACTTCATCTATTTAACTGAATGTATTGGTTGTTCATTTGCTTTAACTTTTATTTACTTTTTTATTTATTTATTATTTATTTATTTATTTACTTATTTACTTTTAAAATGTTGAGTTTATTCATTAGATATCCAAAATTGATTACACCTGTTTTGCGATGTTCTCTGTTTTCCTCAATGTTTTTTAATGTGTTTCAACAACAACAATTATTCGGTTTTTGTTATTTTTAAATTCGTTTTGTTATATTTAATTTTAAAGTTGAAAAATTTGCAACAAAATGTTAAACGCAATTAATATGATTACTTCCATATTAATGAGCAGTTTTTAGTCCACAACAAAATGAATTAATTTTTATATACCTTGAAAATCTAATTGTCAATGAACCAAACACTCTTAAGATTCACAAATTAAAATAACTTTGACTAAAATTGTATCAAAATATTGATCTCATTTATTTTTACCGATTTACAATCACAACATAGTTAATGTAGCTTTCGTCAGCAATTCTTAGCTTCTCTGTTTTAATCAGTAGTCAAAACAATGCGTTTATTTATTGAACGTTTACTTTTACTTCAATCTACAATGTTTTGGTTTAATGAATGGTTATTGAAATATTTGTGTTTTTAAATATAATAATCAAGTTATGATAATAATAATTTATTTAAGGAAGCTGAATGCCTCAATCTCTTTATTATGGTGGACAATAAAGTGGGTTTGCAGCCCCTTTAAAATTGGTTCTTTGGCACACTGCCACCGAATGACCATGTTCTTGATTGCTTCCCTAATCCTGGAAATTGTCGGAAAATCTCCAAAGATAAATTAGATAAGGAAATAAACTGAACGACTTCAATAGATTTACATTTTATAAATCAGGTTACAGTCTACAGTATTTTTTTTTAGAATATTTTAAATTCGATTATTTCATGTCTGTAGTTTTAAAAATTTAGTATATAGTGAAGCAACGTGTTTCTGTGTTGAATAATCTACCAACGAAGGAATCAAGGACGATCGACAATGACAATTTTCCTCATACATCAACTCAAAAATCTAAGAAGTTATAACAACACACGGTAGTTAATTATTGCGAACTGTACAAGTTCTAATAATTTTTATAAAGTGACACAAGACAACCTGATAATAAATATTAGGAACATCAAACTTCAAATGTACATTCGGCCGTTTTAATGGTCGTAATATTGGATCATACAAACGTATAATAATAAAATAAATTGTCACAGTAATGGAAAAGTTTGATAATCGAAAGGTTAGCGATATTAGACGATCTTATTTCGCTCAGACTCTGTGAACTCCGATTTCAATTCGCGTCACAATGCTTATTTCGGAGAACTTTTCCTTCTGGAAGTTTCGCTTCCGAATTTCAATCAACAGTTCGAATTTGGTTCAAATTCATAGGATTTGAATAATTGATTTTGTGTTGTATTGAAAATAAAATTATTAAAGTTATTCTGTGTAATTAAATTTGAACCAATGATTAATGACTTTTAATTGTATGGACTTGATTAGTTGATTATCTGCCTTCCGGTGCACTGGGTTGGTCCTTCCTCTGACGTGCCTTTCTTACGGTCACCACCGGGTAGCCTCAAGTGACGTCCTTTTATGGTCGGTCTGTCACCTTTGTTGTTCGATCTCGTTTTACAGGCGCCGAAGATGCTTTGCAGCCATAGGCTCGTCCATTTGTCTCTTAATTCTTAATTTTAAAATAAACTTTTGTAAAGTGACAAAATAATAATGTTGACGGAAGTAATTTTTTAAATTTAGTTTTCATAAATATCTCGAATGTATAATTGAAGAACTTTAGTCGATTATAATGAATGATTGAATAAGTTTATTCAAAGTAAATTAAATTTCCATTTGAATGAATTTAAGGCAAAAGTGACTCACATTTGATATGGGCTCATTTGAGCATTAAATGAATTTCTTTATTAAATTTAATTGAATATTTTATCTTCCTTCGTTCACTTTGAGTCTAATTTTAGGCTTGTAAGAAAAAAGGTTTTCATGAATAAATTGTTTGATTAAATTTATATAAACTGTTTATATAGTTTTAATATCGACATAATGAACAGTTTTGAATACTTTACATTTAATAAGAATCCTTTAAGGTCTCATTTTGTGAGCGTGTTTACTTTGTGGTGCGTTGAGACCAAACCAGATACAGTATTCCCGTGAGACGCCATTTTGAATTTGAATAATGTATCACACAAACAAGTGTCTTCTGTCACACCGCGTCCATCATGGTCTGTGCTGTCTCTTTCTTTCCTTTCTCTTTCTTTCCTGTCGCTTTCTTTCCGTTCTCTTGCTTTCCTGTCTCTTTCTTGCCTTTCTCTC
>JARUHE010350647.1:0-10091 GCA_031471125.1 Archaeomysis grebnitzkii
CAATTTGTATTGATATTATTACTGAAGAAATTATAAATTGTATGTTTTGATTATTGTTTATTTATTTTGAAATTTCTGTTGATATTATTACTATAGAAATTACAAATTGTATGTTTTGATAATTATTTGTTTATTTTACAATTTCTATTCATATTATTACCATAGAAATTATAAATTGTATGTTTTGATTACTATTTATTTATTTTACAATTTCTATTCATATTATTACTATAGGAATAACAAATTTTAGGTTTTTATTGTTCTTTTTTTATTTTACAATTTCTATTCATATTATAACTATAGAAATTACAAATTGTAAATTTTTATTATTATTAATTTGTTTTACAATTTTCATTCATATTATTACTATAGAAATTACACGTTGTATGTTTTTATTATTATTTATTTGTTTTACAATTTGTATTGATATTATTACTGAAGAAATTATAAATTGTATGTTTTGATTATTGTTTATTTATTTTGAAATTTCTATTCATATTATTACTATAGAAATTACAAATTGTATGTTTTGATAATTATTTGTTTATTTTACAATTTATATTCATATTATTACCATAGAAATTATAAATTGTATGTTTTGATTATTATTTATATATTTTACAATTTATATTCATATTATTACTATAGAAATTACACGTTGTATGTTTTTATTATTATTTATTTATTTTACAATTTTTATTCATATTATTACTATAGAAACTACAAACTGTATGTTTTGATTATTATTTATTTATTTTGAAATTTCTATTCATATTATTACTATAGAAATTACAAGCTGTATGTTTGTATTATTATTTATTTATTTTACAATTTCTATTCATACTATTACTATAGAAATTACAAATTGTATGTTTTTATTATTATTTATTTATTTTACAATTTATATTCATATTATTACTATAGAAATTACAAATTGTTAATTTTTAATGTTATTTATTTATTTTACAATTTCTATTCATATTATTACTATAGAAACTACAAACTGTAGGTTTTGATTATTATTTATTTGCTTTGAAATTTCTATTCATACTATTACTATAGAAATCACAAATTGTATGTTTTGATAATTATTTGTTTATTTTACAATTTCTATTCATATTATTACTATAGAAATTATAAATTGTATGACTTGATTATTATATATTTATTTTACAACTTCTATTTATATTATTACTATAGAAATTACAAACTGTATGTTTTTATTATTATTTATTTATTTTACATTTTCTATTCTTACTATTACTATAGAAATTACAAACTGTATGTTTTTATTTTTATTTATTTCTTTTACCATTTCTATTTATATTATCACTATAGAAATTACAAATTGTATGTTTTATTATTATTTATTTATTTTACAATTTAAATTCATATCATTACTATCATTATTACAGTAATTATGACTATAATAAATACTTTATTTTTAACTTATGAAATAATTGGTCATTAAAATCGTGTTCGAACCTTCATCTTGTGTGGTAAAAAATATCTTATTAAAATGTTTTTGTTTAGAAACTCGAATAAATGATAAAATATTTCGTTTTTGTTTAGTTGATAAATTTCTAGCTTTTTATTGGTTAGTTTCCTGCAACAGAATTAGTGTTGCTTGATGGCTGACTGAGTCAAACACGTAAACTAATAAAAATTTTATAGCTTCAAGATGGTCATTTACTAAGAAACTTAAAATTGCACTTTTAATTGTTTTACAATGCACGAAGCCTTTTTCGCAGACATACATGAACATGTGAAAATGCGTACATAATTACACATACATTAACATGTACACATACAAGTGAGCATACATGAATAAATGCGTACATAAGTATAAATACATTATCATTTACAAATGCATATATAAGTACACATACATGAGCATTTACAAATACGTACATAAGTACATAACATTAACATGCACAAGTACGTACATAAGTACACATGCATGCATAAGTGCATACATAAGTATACGTATATTAACATGTACAAGTACACACATAAGTACTCATACATATCAACATTTACAAATGTGTACATAAGTACATATATATGAACATGTAAAAGTGCGTACATAAATATACATACATTAAAATTTACAAATGCGTACATAGGTACACACATATTAATATGTACACGTGCGTACATGAGTACGTATACATGAGCATATACAAGTGCACCCATAAGTACACATGCATGAACGTTTACAAATGCGTGCATAAGTACACCTACATGAATATTTAGAAGTACGTACATAAGTATACAGACATACATGTGCAAGTGCGTACGGAAGTACACATATATAGCTATTTAAAAGTGCGTACATAAGTACACACATATTAACATTTACAAGTGCGTAGATGAAGACATATACATGAACAAGTGCGTACATATACATGAACAACTAAAGGTGCGTACATAAGTACATATAAATTTACATTTACAAGTGCGTACATAAGTACACACATATACATGTATAAGTTAATACATAAGTACACATATATAAACATTAACAAGTCCGTACAGAGGTACACACACATCAAGATGTAAAAGTGCGTACATGAGTACATATATATGAACATGTACAAGTGCGTACACAAGTACACAGGTAAACATAGATTAACATTTACAAAAGCGCACACAAGTACGCATACATGAACTTTTACAAATGCGTACATAAGTACATATACATATCATTGCTATAGCAATAATAATATTCATTACTATTGAAATAATTGATACACTAATACTAGTACTAATAATAAAAATAATAAGAATGATTATTATAAATAGTAGTAGTAATAATATAATTAGGATCATATCCATCATGAATGTATCATAAAGAAATACATTGTACGGTAGTAAATGGTTATCAATGAACAATAAATCATTGTTTTAAGCGTTTAGTGATGTGCAAAACATAAAAAAATTCATATAACATTTAAGACAGTATTTTAAACATAATTCCAATCGTATCATAACCAACAATTTTAGAGATAATCTATTGTAGTTATTGTTATTATTATCATTATTATTACTATCATTATTATTGTTATCATTGGTGTTTAATGTGTTGAAATTGTTTTAAATATCATGTTAGAGCTGTTGTATGTCAATTAAAAAGTTCGTTTTTGTTTCTATGCTCATTATGGGAGACCGAAAACAAATTAGCTGTTGGCACACTACGTGGTAATGAGCTTATATCTGACCTCTGCTGGGAAATTTTGGAACTAGTCTCATCATTTTAGTTTTTGTTGTATAATTTTTACCGAGCGTGTATAAGCGAAACGGTTTGAATTTCTGTCGTTATCGTTGGTGTGCTGGTTATTATTATTATTGTTCGTTGTTCGTTGTTCTGGTTCTTGGTTGTTGGTTGTTGCTGTTGTTGTTGTCATCATTGTGGTTCGGACCAAATGTTTTATTGTTGATTTTAGAGCAATGTTTGTTTGAAATAAAATCTAGAATTTATAACATTTATAGTTTTTATTGAGCGTGTGAACGAAGTGAAGCAAAAACGTTTGGATTTTTGTTATTGATGTAAGGCCTTTAGTTTCTATTTATTTTAATTTTAATAATAGCAGTTTAATTTTATTTTGCAAAAACTTGAAAACTAAATTTAATTTCTACATGTATGTTTACATATAAATGAAATGAAGAACTGTACATTCTCAACAACTTTTACCGAAAATTTATTTTACACAACTTACATTTTTTGAAATAATAGAACTGTTGTTAGAAGTATATTTATACAAGCTAAACCAAAATAAAAATGCTGTTTATGTTTGCTATTTTATTTTAAAGGAATATTTACTTAGAATAAAATGAATAACTATTAACTAACAAAAACCTTCACTGAACATTAAGGAATTGTATAAAAATTAGAACTGTTAAATAAGGTTTTGTAATATTTTTACACCGTTTCTTAAGGGTTAATCAAAGTCAAAGTTTGGTTTATAATATATTTTTTGGTTTTGTAGGAATATTTACTAGAGCGAAAATGCAGAACTATTAATTCACAACAACTTTTACTTAATTTTTTCCAAAAGTTTGCAATATTTGAAATATAATTGTTTTTAGGAGTATTTAAGCTGCTTTTTCTTTCTTAACCGAAGTAAAACTTGGTCTTATAACTTTTTTTTTAGTTATATAGAAATGCTTAGTTAAAATTAAATGAAGAACTATTAATCACCAAAAATCTTTGATAAACACGCAAGGTTGATTTGATTCCTCTAAGTATTCGTAAAATTTATAATTTATTACATACCTAAAAAGGGTAATTTTTTCATGAATCTTGAAAACAAACTTTTTTTTTATCTTTTTTCATTCTACAGGATTGTTTACTTATAATTCAATGAATAACGATGAATTTCTAAACCGTTTTAAGAAAGTTTTTTACATAAATTTATACCTTTTGAAATAAAAGCTATTTTTAGAAATATATTTCACATAATTAAGGATAACCAAAATCAAAATTTGGTTTATTCTTTTTCATTATAAATGAATGTTTATTTAGAATTAAACAAAAAACTATTCATTTTCACCAATCTTTGCTAAGGAAAGACAGGTTACCAAAATTTTTATTTTTGGAGCCCGGTTAAAACCCGCTTTAACGTACAAAATTAACCTCACGTTAACGACAAACGCTCCTCGGTTTACATACAGTAGCTCGGATTAGCGACACTAAAAGTTTACACGAATAATTGTTACAAATATAATTAATTTATGTATAATAAATAATAATAATAATAATAATTGTTATACATAGAATTATTTTTTGTATTAATTTATCTTTAATACTGACTGTGTTTACATTACATTTTGGGAGAGACTAGTGTTGGAATTTTTGAATAGTTACCAATTCAACCCCAACACCGTACTATAACTATATATAACTATATAACTATATATATAACTATACTATACTATAACTATAACTATAACTACTATAACTATACTATACCATAACTATACTATAACTATACTATAACTATACTATAACTATACTATAACATACAGCGCCTGTAATTCTTTTTTAGTTTTTCGGCCTCCTTTTTTAAGGAATGCTTACTTAGCACAAAATGAGGAACTTTTAGTTCTCAACAACATTTGTTAAGAATACTTTTTACACAAAGTTGTGTTCGTTGAAATGACAGCTGTTTTAGGAGTATTTGGACTATTTTTTAACAAAATAAAAGTTTGGCTTAGAAATTTTTGTTTTTGGTTATAAAGGAGAGTTTAATTAGAATGAAATGAAGAACTGTCGATCATCAACAATTGTTACTTAACATAGAAAGGTGATTTCCTTCCTCCGATATTTTTAATACAATCCTGTAAAATCACAAGTAAAAAAACAAAAAGTTTAGTTTTTGTTAACCATGTAGAAAACATTTTGAACCGCTTTTATTTAAAAAATGTATATCTTTGTAAAGAGTTTTCTTAGTAAGTTACAAAACAATTTTGTTCGTTTTATTCTAAGTAAACTTTCTTGTAAAAGGAATACAAAATATTTTCAAATTCTTAAAAATTCATGAAAATCTGTTATTTAAACAAACTAGAAATACAGTAAAACTCCTGAAACATTGAATAATAAAACATAGAAAGTTCCTAAAATCGTGAAATATAGAAATTCTAAAACGTCCACATCATTTCTATGAGTACAAAGAAAACGTGACACAAAGTCAGGGGTAACGGTTTTAGATCTGTTAGCCTGGAACGAAGATTCTCTCTATAATATAGACAACATTTCATTCTATGTTTCACGAGTTAACTGTTAGTTCAAATAATTATCCTAAATGACCAGTAATCTTGCGTGAAGTAAATAAACAACCTGTTTTCAGCTAGAAGTTGATAAATATTGATTTTTTTAAAACAAAATGACTTACGACAGTATTGGTTAGATGGTCATAATAAATATAACTTTAGTACAAGAAAAAATGTCTTCAACTTCTTATAATAAACTTTAAACTTTTGCTCACAAATAATGGAGCTGAGAAATAAAAAACGTTCATTTTTGAAAAAAATAATTTTCTGGACAAATTTTACTGGAAAATTAAAACAAACAACTTTTATTAATTAAAGTTCTCCTCAACTCTTCAAATAAAGCAAACAACGTTGCCGATGCCGAAGAAAAGTAAAACATATATAGCCATAGCCATTTGATAAAAACCATTAGATTTTCTAAATTTGTTTTTAAGTTAAATATCCAACGGATTTTTAACGTTTTGTAAAATTATTTTGAAAAATAAAGCTTATTAAAATGATTTAATTTGACTAACTTGTTGAAACTTACTTTTTGTTAGTTGCCAGAATTTAGCTCCACCGATAAACTGAACTAATGCCAAGTTTTCTTGAATACAAAAAATTTATTAACATGGATAATTTTTAATTTATTATAAGATAATTTATATATTAATTGTTCTTGCAAAATATAGTAGTATGACGACAAAATATCTCCTAGCAGGAACGTTGGATTCTCTTAGAATGTAAATTTAGAAATGGATTATGTTAGTTTCTGCTCATAAAGTCTAGTAATATGTAGAGCAATGGTTGAAGATGAATTTCAAGAGTTTATGTGCAACAAATAACTAAGCCTGACTTTTAATTAAATTTTGATCCCTAAAGTATAATGAAAACGAAGAATACAATTATGAAAAAGCTAAGTAGCTTAAATATGTTTAAGCGATTTCATAGATATTGCTTAACTATTCAATATACTTTTGTTTATAAATATTGATGTATTTATATTGTCCGCTGCTTACAAGAGGAAACATTATTTCTTAAAATAGGATATTTATTCAGTACAATATACCATGGCCTAGCTATCCAAGAAAAATATAGAAATGCTTCGACGCTTGTAGAAGTATTTTTACAACCGAGATAATTCACTAGCAAATTCAGTCCAATTTGAAGTGGTTTTACCGGCCATTTAATGGATCTAAAATTGATAGTAAAATTATAATAATCTTTCTGCCATTCTGAAAAAATATAATGTAGTTATTACGCTGTTTTATTTAAGGTGACCATGGCAATCGTGTTTACTTTATACTTTTGTAGCTGTTAAAAAGAATAGAGAAAGACCACACTAAGGCATAATGATGGGTTGCTGTGGTATTGTCGTAAATGAAGGTGTTTAAACTTTGGTTTCAAATCTTATTTGCTTTATTATTGTACCTTATAGGCAAATAAAAATACGTTTTGTACGCTTTTTTAACTCAAACAATATAACTACAATTACACATTATGCAAATTGGATTCCAAAAATTGTACATTTTTCCAAAGCGACATCCCAAATAATCTTAACTTCTTTATCTTTCCAATGTAGTTGAACACAAATTCTTGGTATGTGTGCTTACACACTGAGTCCCAGAATACCTGAGAAACGTCAATCAATCCTACTTATGATACATTTCTTCAGCCAATCCCAAATAAATGACAGTCATATGACGAATATGTTGGTTGGTTTGTTTGTCTTTAATCAGACAAACCAACCAACCAACATATTCGAAGCTGTCACTTGACTTTGACGTCACCAGTGTCAGTTCGTTGATTGGTCAAAGAAGTTTATCATAATTAGCATTGATTGACGTTTCTTAGTTGTTCTGTGGAATACCTGTGGCTTTAATGCCGAAGGAAATGGAAAGGCTTTTTTAATAATACAATGTATTTCGGACTTGTAATGTTAAGTTTTTTTAAAATTCGAAACTACAAAGATATTAAAAAGAAATACATTTTTCTATACATTTAAATTTAAAGTAAAAAAGCCAAATAAATTTGCTTAAAAATTGACCATAAAGAGCATAAAGTAGCGAATCTATTAAATTATTATTACTACACTTCAGGTTTTAAAGAACTTAAAAAGGTTAAAATTGAAAGTGTTCTTTAAAGATTTATAAAAAAGAATATTACCTACAATTCGATAAAATAAACTATAAAACAAATGTGTAAAGAATAGGTCAAACTAAATATATAAGCCATATCCTTCACATATAAATTATATTAATTTAGTAGCATAATAAATATTTAAAACTACAATAACGAGTTTAAAAACGGTTATACATGCATATATAAAATGGATTCTCAAGAATGTTCAAAAATAAAAGAAAAAACTTTTCTATACATTTAAATTTAAAATAAAATAAAGCCAAATAAATTTGCACAAAAATTTACACTAAGGAGAATAAAGCATTGAATCTAAGCTTATTGTTATTAACTTTCATATTTTAAATAGTTTAAAAAGGGTTAAAATTTAAATATTTTTCTTCGAGGTTTTATAAAAAAACAATATTACCTAAAATTTGGTAAAAATAAACTCCTATAAAACAAATGCATAAGGAATAGGTCAAAATAAATGTATAAGATATATTCTTTATATATAAATTATATTAATTTAATAGCACAATAAATCTATAAAACTTTATCAACATACTGGCATACACCAGTTTGTAAATTGGTTTCTCAAGTAAGGTTTTGTGGTCGGATTTTTAACAAAACTCCTCAGATTATTTCTTAAAACTTTTGAAACAGTTTAATGGTAATCTCATTGGTCTAAATTGAATGATTTAACCAAAATAGTTTTCTATTTCCGTCCTCATATCCATATCTATACTAGGAGTAGATAGATCTAAATTTGTGAAAGGACATTTCCTGGTGGTCATAAACAATCGAATATAGGTGGACCAATCTACATACGTAGTTGTCATCCGAACTGGGTAATGCATGACGTTATAAGTTATGGAATCTATAAATTTATCAGGAATAGGTCTCTTATATTTTTGTTTTGGTTCAAAATTAGGAAATGGGATCAAAAACTGGAGCCTCTTTGCATAGATCATATTGAAAAGCTCATAAAACTCACTTCTCTTGTAGTTTGCTACAACGTACGAAACTGTATAGCAGTAACTATTTCCTCCAGCAAAATGAAAATGGTCAGACAACATTTTGCACACAGCTATCAATATTTCTTCATTTTCTAGTAAAAACTGTACAGGTAGCCTCAAAACGCTTTTAATGTTTTTCAAGATAACGTCCGCTGCATATCTACACATTTCAGGACGATTCCAAATATTGACATTATATTCGTTTGTAAAAAGATTTTTGGTCAATAATATACACATCAATACGATTTTAGGATTATTCTCAGTAGCCGGAGTTATAATATTTTGGACGAATTTTGCTAGCCTAAGGAACTGTTTGGTATAATATAAAAAGTCGAGCAACGTAAATTCTTCATCTAATGTTCTACTTATGTTTCTAGCGCCAAAATTGATACCATGCTTGACAAGGGCGTTTACAACATAAAGTGCCAGATACGAACATTCAGCCGCGCAGGAGGGGTCGATGTACATATCAAGAAGCATATCAAACAGACATTTTTTTGTGGAATTCACAGCTACGTCAATGTGATAAAAAAATACGGTGAGAATAAAAAAGTTGCTCTTACCTGTGAAGAGTCGACCTCTAAATAATGTGCGAACAAATGCTCGAAACACTTCGCTAACTCTCACGCAGACCCAACTTTCATCTAAATGTTTATTAAAACTACATGCAAGGTGTGCGGCAAGACTCTTCAGAGCTGTGACGTCATATTCTAGCAAGATATAATGGAGTTGTTCGTGTGGAAGAAACAAAGTACTATCCAAAGGCAAGCAAAGCAGTTCAATAAATTGCACAAAGTACAAATATAATCCTCCATAAATGTGTGATGAAGAGGGAAGGTTTTTCACAATGTATCTAAAATATATTCGATAATCCATAATCATTTGACTGGGACTTTGCAAGTTCGATTGCAAAATGTAAAGCGGCTTTCTCTCTTCAATATCGAGAAAAGCAACCTCTGTCGTAGGATGAGAGCAGACCAAGTTACTTTGTTGTCGTCTAAAGTGTTCTCTGATCTGTCTTAATGAAAACATTTTAAAATTTTCCTGGAATTAAAAATATTATTGGTATGAACTTTAGAAATAAAATTTGTAATCATATTAATAATAATAATAATTTTTTCTTTTATATAGCGTTATTAGGAAATTCCTGACTAACGTCAGGAATTATCCCTCTACCACGCTTCACAAAAATTCAGCTAAAAC
>JARUHE010350658.1:0-10091 GCA_031471125.1 Archaeomysis grebnitzkii
ATATATATAAATAAATGTGGACCCAAACAATGTTTAGTGAACAAATGAACCAAACTGATAGAAAAGGTAATGCACCTTGAGTTGTGCATATCTTTCTGACCAAGATAAACTTTTTTCAATATATGTAAGCTCAGTCTTAAAATTTATTTCCTTATGAAAGCAAGATTTAGCAAAAGGCTGCTTAAATGAGATATAAATTAATGTCCAATTTTTTGTCGAGTGTTGCGTAACAAAAACTCTACATAAGTTTTACTTTTCTGTCGTCTGTGTCTGCATCTGTGGTGTAAACTTTTTCAATAAAGCATAATTTGAGGGTATCAGATAATTATTTTTATTTTATATTGATATATAATCATAATATACTTGATTAGGAAGATTTTTGATTAAATAACTGATTTAATTAGAACAATATTAACTGATTTATTGATATTTGTATGACAACTTTGGCTAACCCCTACTTTTTCCATGTTAAGAAGTTTTGTTTACTAACTTATTTTGAGCATAACTTTTTTGTGATGGACTATTATAATGAGGTACAATAACATGCTTAACTAAAGCTTATCAATAGCTCTACCTCTTTGATTTAATAAAAAAAAATCTTAAATCATTTATTAAATCTTTTTTATGAATTTTCATGTTAAGAAGTTGTGTTTGGCAAACTTATTTTGTGCATAACATTTTTATTTTTGGTTTTACAACAATAATTATTGAGCATAAATGAATGATATATGCATTATGCATGACCCATCTTAAATAATTTTTTTTGTAAAACTTGAATTTATGGAAATGACTGTTTTTATTCTGTTTTTGGACTTGTTGTTTTTTCAAAATAAAGTAAACGTTTTTGTTTTTACAGCAATACTTATTGAACATAAATGAAACATATACATTATGAATGATCTATCATAAATAAAATTTTCTATAAAACCTGAATTTATTGAACTAACTACATTTTTATATGGACTTGTTGAATTCAGAGCAATTATTTATAGATGTCTCCGCTATAAACCCGTAGGGTTTAGTTTAGTTTGTGATAATATTCTTGTAAAATGAATATTTATTGACATGTCTTCTAATCTTGGTTAGGCACCACTTAGATTTATGGAAAAAAATATTTAATTTTTGCTTTACAGATTTTTTTTATTGAACAAGAATGGCAATTATATAATTCTCAACAATGTTGTCCATAATAGATTTTTTTTTGTAAAATGATTATTTATTGAAATAATAGGTTTTAAAATCTTGGTTAGGCACAACTTAGTAGAATTATGAAAAAAATGTATATATGTATATAAAGGTAATGTTATTTTCATAACTTTTACTTGGTCACAGCCTTAATTTGTTTATGTATTTCTTAGTAATCATTTATATCTGGTTCTACAGCAATAATTTTTCAATATAAATGAAAGATATATGAATTATGAATGATCTATATTGAATAGACATTTTTATAAAACTAGAATTTATTGAAATAACTAGGCTAAAGTTTTTATGTTGTTTATGAATTTCTTAATTTTTTAAAAGTAGACTAAAAATATTTTTTATTTATATCCTAGAACAATGATCATTTAACCTAAATGAAAGTTATATCCTGTAGGCAGAATGATAAATCTTTAATAATTTTTTTATGGAACATGAATTTATTGAAATAACTATGTTTTTGTATGGATTTGTTGAGTTCAGAGTAATAACTTTAGATGTCTCCTCTATAAACCCATAAAGTTTGGTTATGTATTAATTTTCTGATAGTCTATTATAATGTGGTACATGTTTAGCTAAAGCTTATCAATAGTTCTACTGTACATCTCTTGATTCTCAAATCTTAGAGACTTCATATCTCAGGAAGACAGAACACCTGCTCAGTTTTCTATGATTTTAACTATAGAATATGAGCATCATTTATGGATAATCATAACAATTTTATATATACATTTTGAAGTATAATTTTGGTTAATGAAACAAATGAAAGTAAATACAATATATAAATCAAATGCATAAAATGAAAGTTCTGGTAAAACAATTGATATAACTTTATTGGTGTTGTGCACAGAATACACACATGTAAATATTTGATATAATTCTGAACAGAAATGGCATTATATATAGTTTTTTGTAAATTCAATATTTATTGAAATAATAGGTTTTCAAATCTCTGGTTAATGAATGGTAGCGACACATTTGAACCATTCGGTTCATGCATTACTAGTTTTACACAGTTTTGTAGACATATTTTTTCACTTGAATCTTTTTTATTCAAAGTCAACTTTGTTCCTTTAAATCAACTTCCATGCAAGGTGCTGATTTTCAGCATAAATTAGTCGATGGACAAAATATCCTTAACTTCAGAAATGTTTTTACTCAACTTGAATTTACATTTTAGATAATTTCTCATTGATTTCTATAAAATAAATTTTGTTCTTTCTGTTATATTAAGTTGTTTACATTTTTTATTAAAGAAAAACATATATCAAGTTAGGGATATTTTGTCCATCGGTTAATTTATGCTGAAATGTCAAGTATTTTTGAAGTATGCACTGCTATTGAATGAATGAAACAATTAATAAGCTATGGTTGAAAAACTAGCTTCTATAAATTACCTCTGTTTGTTGTTGTTCGGGTGGCAGATGATTTGTGAACTCTTGACTAAATTTTGCCATTTTTCAAAATAATATAAAATAATTTTACAGAAAACTTTGCTGATATGAAAATAAAGAACATAATATTCTACACTGATTTTTTTGTTTGTGAAATACGTATTTACTCCGTAAAACATACATTATATAAGAAGGTTTAAATTCATGATTGCTCGAGATTTTTGTTTGAAAGTTTAGAGAAAAGTCTATTTAAAACAAATAAAAAAACTAGAGATTTTAAGGTAAAATAAAATGCCTTAAGGACTTTTTTTTATAGAAAAAATAAAAGCTGTTTTTTCAGACAGAGCTTAATAAATAACTAGACAATAGAAGGTTTTAATATAAACACCATTAATTGCTCTAGATCAAATGTCAAAAGAATTGCAACTATAATTCTATGGTTTAACATTATTTTACTTCATTGAGAACTCTGTAAATTAAATGTTTAATCAATGTTCTATGTTTTCTTGAGGCAATAAACAACTCAACATATTAGGGTTCATTTCATCTATCATTGATTAAAATACTAAGGATGTTATTTCAAAGTGCTATAACTTCTTAGAGTGGCCAAATCTAGAATATTGTGTTCAGTTTTGGAACCCATATCTAGAACAAGATATTAATCTCTTTGAAAGTGTTTAGAGAAGAGCAACTAGAATGATACCAAGTAACCAAATTATACCCCATAAAGTTATGAACAAAGACTGAAAGAGCTAAACATATTTTTCTTATAAAGAAGAAGGATTAGAAGTGATCTTATTCAGGTCTTCAAGATGCTAAATGGTATAGATGTCTTGAAGTTTGAAGAAACATTTTTATTTATTTTCATCCAACAGAAGTTGATTTATATGAATTTTAACCAACATGATTAAGCCAAGTAAAATTTCTAATATTTTAATGTTTATTGCAAATATTGTTTGTCTCTGATTGGCAGAACATAGCAAACAAATGCATAAAACATTTTTTTCTTTTGTTTTGAAAACTATGACTTGCTTACAGTTTTGGCTCATTTATGAATTTTGGTTCATGTTTATCATTCAAATAATTGCATAAAGACAATTTTTTTATATGAAATGATATTCAAATAAAGTAAAATATTTATTGGTTTGTTTACATTGAATTTTTGCACACTAATTTTATTTTCATTGTTTTACAGGCTATAAGTGAGAATGAAGTCATAGGTGCCATTGTATGTAAATTAGATATTCATAAAAAAGTTGCCGTCAGAGGATACATAGCTATGTTAGCCGTTGATCATAGACATAGGAAAAGAAAAATTGGTGAGTAATTTTTAGTGATATTGTATAAAATAGTTTTTAATATTGAAAGTTTCAGATTATTTCAAGCGAATAAACCAAAGTTAGGACTTAATTGTTACTATTCTGTTGTCGGTGTTGTTTGAATAGTTGAATCGATGTTTATTTAAAAAAAGGCATTAATTTATGCATTTTTTGCCAAAAAATAAAATTAAAAAAATAATTCAGATGATAGTAGTTTATGGGAGAACACAGGACATTTATTCTTCAAGTCTCGTCACCAAACCTTAATAAATAATAACATTTTAATTATACAGCTGTGTGTTTTGTTACAAAAAGATTGTGTTCCATTATCTTTGGGCTTAGTGTGCAGGCCATCAGGATGTTCTTAATCATCTGGTACCTCTCTTTATATATGGTGGTGTTACCCCTGCAAGATTAAGCACACTGTTCATTCTAAAATAAAAAACATAATATATTCTTTTGTTTCCTTCAAGAGTCAAGGTGATAAAACCAATTGGTTATTTTAGCTACATCCCTATGAAACCAAAGTATTTTAAAAATTCCCTATAAATTATTTTTTTCATGAAGTATTTAATTAAAACGTGTTCTCAATATGTTAAATCTTCTTCTTTTTCTTCAACTTATTCCCATGTCTATATAGGGTCACTGTTCCTCACAAATTTTTTCCACCTTGCCCTGTCTCACACAATCTTCTCCTAAACATTTTTCTTGCAGATCTTGAATAATTAATTAATATTCCTTTCATTGAACTTATGAATTTTCTAGGTTCAAATCTTGTACAGAGAGCAATTAGAGCAATGGTGACAGATGATGCAGATGAAGTTGTTTTAGAGACAGAAATAACAAACAAACCCGCACTTAGATTATATGAAAATTTAGGCTTTGTTCGAGATAAGAGATTGTTTAGGTAAGTAATAATTGATTGTATTGTTGAAGTCATAAAAATCTGATGACAATGGTCAGTTTGAAAAAGTTGAATTAAAAAGTTCATCAAAGCATCACCTTATGGCATAGATAAATACATTTTGTTTGTAATGTATGTACTACAACTTATAGACTCACAACTTTTATGAATGTTTTAAAATATAAAAATTAGTAAAATATTTATAAGTTCTTTTGGCTAGTTTTACTGATTTTTGTTCAGCTCAACTTGGCCCGCTTTTAATGTTAAATGTTTCAAGAAAATGAGCACAATAATTTGACAGTGTTGAATCTCTTGCAGTGTAGTAAACACCTCTAAATTCGGAGTTTAACTACTTTTCATCAAACTCCCTGTAAAATCCAATCGAAATTTGCCAATTCATCTTGCATTACAAGTTAAATGAAGATTAGGGTTTGATTGGTAATTAATTATAGCTTAGTTTGTTGATGACAAATTTTATAACACATTAAATAAAGATTAGGGTTTATTTATTTGTTGACAAATTAGAAAAACTAACTCCATCAAAACCACTGGAAAACAGAATTAAAATATTGTTAAAACTAATGTGAAATCATGTGAATGAACCTAAAATTGTCTATTTACCCTGGTTGTATTTTATTTTGTATGTTGTACAGCTTATTAGCTATCTATCAAGTTTAACATTATTAAAAAATAAGTAAAAATTGTAGCTCATTTTGCTTTTATCGAGCATACTGTTAGGTAAAAGCTCTATATAGGTTTTATTTTTCTGTCGTCGTTGTCTGCGCTTGAAAATCAATTAGTTTTAAACAACTTTATTTTAATAGTTACAGAGAACTTCATAAACAAAAGTGGTTTGTCTTAACTTTCCAGCTAATATTGTCAAAAATATATTTTTTTAAATTGACATTTACTGAGTTATTGCCAAAAAAACATTATATTTTAACTCTAAAAAAGTTTGAGCAAAAGTTTAAAGTTTTTGTTTGAAGAGTTACAAAAATTTTATTGAAGAAAAGTTGTTTATTATGACCATCCAATCAAAATTGCCAGGAGTAAATTTTTGTGAAAAACCTACCTTAAAAAAGTTATAGTCAAACAGAGTTTTTGGACTATATAACAAATATTGTCAAAAGTAGTCTTTTCTGAAAAAATTATATTTATGGAGTTATAGTCAAAAAACAGGATTTGTGAAAATAGCCTAATTTTCACCTAAAATTTGAAGTTTTTAATTTATTTGAAAAGTTACAGAAAATTTTATTTAAAAAAAGTTGTTTATAATGACCATCTAACCAATATCATCAAAAGTCTTATTTTTTCAAAAATCAACATTTACGGAGTTATAGCCAAAAAAACCCTCCTTTTTTAACTCTAAAAAAAAATTAAGCAAAAGTTTAAAGTTTTTTAGTTGAAGAGTTATAAATAATTTTGTTGAAGAAAAGTTGTTTATTATAACCATCCAATCAAATTGCCAAGAGTAATTTTTTATGAAAAACCCACTGTAAAAAAGTTATAGTCAAAAACAGTTTTTGCAAAAGTTTAAAGTTTTTTCTTTGAAAAGCTACAGAAAATTTTATTGAACAAAAGTTTTTATAATAACCATCTAACTAACATTATAATGAATAATTTTTTTAATTACAGCCACGCAAGATTGCAGGTCATCTATGGCTAGTTTGATTTAAAGCAATAATTATTTAAAAAATGAATTATGAATGATGTATCACAAATAATTTTCTGTAAAACTTGAATTTATTAAAATAACAGTTCTAAATACGTGAGAATCAGGTTAGGTTGTGTTTGGTGAGTTGCTATAGTGTCTATTGCTTATATTATTATGAACTGGAAGAATAAAATGTTTCAATGGCATCTATTGTTGCCGGCAGCAAGACAGAAATTCCAACCATTGTCATACATTATCTACTATGTACAAATGATCTTCACCTTCCACATGCTTAATAATAATTCATAAGCTACTGGTTGTTTTTATTCAGACGAGCTTTGGTGTGTTACCTGTCATACCTCTAATTCTCTCTTCATTTTTTGTTATTTCATACATTTCATTGTGTTTCCTTCTTATTTTACTTATTCTTTCTTCATTTTTGTCAAGCGTGCTTAGCAAAGCTCTACATAGGCGTAGCAATTCCGATGTCGTCATCATAGGCGTTATACAATGACTTGAATGCTTATTTATCATCTATACTATTATTATTTCTTTCATATAGGCTTGGCTATTGATTTCAATATATTATATTTATGGGTAGTTTTATTTAATTTTATCACTTTATCTACATTTTTTCATCAAATTAACCTAAAATTTTTTTAACAATTTTTGTTTGATACGCCGTCCAACAGTCGGTTATTGTACAAATTTGACTTCATATTTTCAAACAAGACTTAAGCAATTTTCTTTGCTTCTCCATGAACCAGTATTTAAGCAAATTTAAGCATTATTGTGACCCACCAAACAAAACCTTACCCAACTTTGCTCCTCAAATGGTTTTTGATGGCCAAAAATACCATTTGAGGAGCAAAGTCAGGTCGTGTTTGAAAACATGGCATCATCCGGGCGTGACGTCAAAAATGCTTACAATAACCGACAGTTGGACGGCATACCAACATTTAAAAGAATTTTAAATTACATACCTAATGATTACATAAAATTAACATGAGAAATAAAGAAAGGATAAGCAAAATGAGAAGAAAACATGGTTAAACATATGAAATAACAAAAATCAAGAGAGAATAAAAGCAATGAGAAGAAAACACAGTTAAACATAGGAAATAACATAAAAGAGAAAAAGAGAATAAGTGTAAGGTGAAAAATATGTGTTTGCCTTATAATCTAACGACAAAAATTCTGCATGTACGTAATTGGTGTGAGTTTCTACTTTTACCACATTTTCTCGATTAGGTGTTTATTTAAATTTTATTTTTAGGGTTGCCATTTTTTTGTCCTCACTAAACACTGAGCGAAATTTAAGATTAAGAAAATGCAGTGGTGGTTGTATGACACACTGGATATACTTGTTTGCAGGGTATGGACACTACCGTGGATGTGACAGATAACAGGTCGGAATGAACCATATTATGGAATACCTTACTTAATCAAATTAAAAAAATATTTATATCCTTCCCTGCAGCAAGCGAGAAACGCCCTCACACATGCTGTATGTTTTCTTTTGCTGAATATAAACAATTGAAAATGATCTCATGTTGAAAGATGTCCTCCAATGTGCTCCATCTAACTCAAGGTCAGAGTTCAATGTACAGAATCATCTAACATGTGTGGCAGCAGGCGTTTCCTTCTTACAGGATGTAGGAAACTGATTTTTTTGCCTATATGGGTATTTTTTGTATATATTTCAAACTATAAAATAATATACAATGAAATTAAGGAGATATTACCAGAAAAATTGAAGTTGTACTTTGACAACAAAAATATCTGCACCTTTGCCGATTGATTAAAAATAATTCTTGCCTTTTTTCACCTCTGCAAGTCGTGCAAAAGGATTTTGTTGGTAAATATAATTGTTTTATTTGTTTTAAAAAGATATATAAACTGGATGTAAAGTGTGCCAATTTTTGGCTGCTGTTTGTTTGTTAAATTCATTAATTTAATAAAATAACTATGTTTTTATGGTGTTTATAGACTTGTTACATGCAGAGCAATGGTTTTTAGATGCCTTCACTATAAACTTTTAGGTTTCGGTTATCTAGTCACTTCAAAATGTCATATAAAATGTTTTGTTTCCATCCTTTAAAAGCACAAAATAAAACAATTAAGCCCGTCTTGAGGCCTACTCTGGTTATACTCGTGTAATGTTCAATTAATTTCAAGAACTAGCTTACATTTTACACACAGCCACTAAATATAATAGATGCCTCATTGTTGAGCCTAATTATGATTGTTTTATTCTATGGAATGGGGAGTAATATACTTAGTGGAACAATTTCATACCCATCAAATTATCTTGACCCATTATCCGAGACATCGTGAAATGTTTTCCATTATATTGAGAAGTTTGAAAGAATTTTTGTTTTAAATGCTTTATTTATAACTAACTTTTTAATTTGTTGTTATAGATTGAGAGAAAAAAATGTAAAAATAAAATTTGTTACAAATACAACAAAAGAATCGAAAAATACTTTGCACCAGCGATTGACAAAAATTGGATTCACTATTAACAAGGATGAAATATTCACGTCTTTGGTGTCTGCAAGAAGGCTGCTCGAAAGCAAGAACTTGCGTCCAAAATTGCTCGTCTCGCCCGAAGCCCTCGAGGAGTTTGAAGGAATTCCGCAAGATGATCCAAATGCAGTTGTTGTTGGGTTAGCCCCGGCATGCTTTCATTATGAAAGTATGGTCACAGCTTTTCGGTTAGTATTTTTGGTTTTGATTTTGGTTGCCAAAAGTATTTAGTGATTAATTGTAATAATTCTTGATATGAAATAAAATTGACACTTAGCTACCACCATCATAATTTTCAATTTATAAAAATAGATCTTTGTCGACCATGCATAGGAGTAGCATTTCCGATAGTGGCGTTGAAAAATGATCTGAAAGCTTATATATCTTCTATACTTTTTGTCAAGCGTGCGTAGCGAAGCTCTACATAGGCGTAGCAATTCCGATATCGTCATTGTCGACGTTAAACAATGACTTTAATGGTTATATATCATCTATACTATTATTTCTTTTCATATAGGCTTGGTTATTGGTTTTATCATTTTACTAGGTATTTTTTTATATGATTTTATCACTTTTTATCTACATTTATTCATAAAATTAACTTAAAAAAATTTTTCAACAAAATTTTTTTTTCATATTTTTATTTATGCATCAATGGATTGGAAATGAAGTACACATAAATAGTCTGTAAGGTGGATTTTTGATAAAATGATGTTTTCTCACTTTGCAACACCATTTTTGATTGACATTAGTAGAGATGAATTTTTTTTAAATTTACTGAAGGAATCATCGCGAGACATTTGAACCGTCCGGTTTATGGATTACTAGTTAGTTTTAATATATTACTAGGTATTTTTATTTGATGTTATCACTTTCTATCTACATTTTTTCATCAAGTTGGTGGACTACTAGTTTTTTTTCCGTTAAATGATGTTTTTTCACTTTGTAACACCATTTTTGTCGAGCGTGCGTAGCGAAGCTCTACATAGGCGTAGCATTTCCGATGTCGTCGTCGTCCTCGTCGGCGGCGGCGTTAGACAATGACTTGAATGCTTATATATCATCTATACTAATATTATTTCTTTTCATAT
>JARUHE010350669.1:0-10091 GCA_031471125.1 Archaeomysis grebnitzkii
GATGAATTTTGTTTAAAGTTACTGAATGAATCATCGCGAGACATTTGAACCGTCCGGTTCGTGGATTACTAGTTTTTCTTTTTATATAAATAAAATGAATTGTAATTAATTTTTCAGTTCCATAAACGTCCTCAAGAAGAGGGGAGAGTTGAAGAAAACCCAACAGGTTGTGCTCGAACGGAAGCCTTTAAGATGAGATCTCCTTACGATGTGTTCAGCTGGCTGGCCTCCAAACATCGCAAAATGCCACAAAAAGCTCTTGTACAGCCAGAAGAAATTCAACTTTCAACCAGGTAAAAAATTTTTCTCGAACATGTGCAGTGAAGCTCTACATGAGGTTGACCAGTCATTTTAATATATTCATTGATGTTTTTTCTCATTATTTTTTACTTCAACTTGTAAAACTTTTAAATGTTTTTATTCATGGCTTGGTTCAATTCATGCACCAATAGATTGAAAAATAAAGTACACATAAATAGTCTATGAGGTGAATTTTTTATTAAATGATGTTTTCTTACTTTTTTGATTGGGGAGAGTTTTTATTTAGATAAGAATGTTTTATATGAAGTCATTGAATGGTTGCAGTTCATGGATTACTAGTTGATTTTCACTGGAATTTCAAATTTAATTTTGTTGCTTTAACAATCAAAACTAATGTTTGATGATTTGAACAGACGTGCCACTAGTTTGGAACTACCAATGGCGATGCGATATCGACACTTGAGGGACACTGCTAGGGAGGCAGTTGGCGTCTTCAGGTCGTTGATCCACGGCAGAGGTCTATTCTGCAAACGAGACATCGACTCTGGTGAAATGGTCATTGAATATGCAGGACAGGTAGCTGAAACATTTTCTAATTTTTTATTTATTTTTTAATTATTGTAATTTTGTGATAGTATTTTCTAATTCCATGATAATTGGTTCAAAAAAAGTGCTCCATAAAATTATTCCCACCACTTTTATTAGCTTGCTAATCATGTTTTTATTATTTCAGGTGATAAGATCGAGTTTATGTGATATGCGTGAGAAATATTATGAGTCCAAGGGTATTGGTTGTTACATGTTTCGTATAGACGAAGACACCGTCATTGATGCGACAATGCATGGCAATGCCGCTCGATTCATAAATCATTCCTGCGATGTAAGTTCAATTTTTGTAACTTAACTTGAAATTGCGAAATTGCAAAATTTAACAATCAAAAAAGACAACCTTTTATTTTCTCATTTCTTGTAATTCTTTCAGCCCAATTGCTATTCTCGAGTGGTGGATATTTTGGGCAAAAAACACATCATCATTTTTGCTCTGCGGCGTATCATTCGAGCTGAAGAACTGACATATGATTATAAGTTTCCAATTGAGGATGACAAGATACCCTGCACCTGCGGAGCTAAGCGCTGCCGAAAATACCTGAATTAATTAATGTTTTAAGTCGTGTGATTTTATAGTTTGTATTTTCTAACTTGAGGGAATATCCTCAATTATAATGTTTTGAGATTTCTAAGGTGAAAATTAGATTAGTTTTTCATACTATTTCTACATTATTTTTCCATGTTTCAAAATGGAAGTGTTAGTATCTTTGTAGTGAAGGTTTGTGCTAAAAATAACAAATGGTTGCAGATTAACTTGCTGTTAGATTTATTTATTAAAGCTAATTTTCTTTGAAAAATATCAAGTCATTTGTACATAAATAGATTTTATTGTCATATTTTTTTCAAACTATTGAGATAAATTTTTATAGTTTTTAAGATATCAACAATCTCTTCAATAATGTATAAATAATTAAAGAAGATTTTGTTCTAGAAATGTTTCTTATGAAATAAAGTAGGTTATACACACTGAAAATTCCTTCCTGGTAAATACAAGGAGGAAGCTCGTAATAATGCCCTCCCCCATTGGTGCCGCAGAAGTTTGAGTTCCTGGGAATATTTTGATTTTCTTTGCCTTTATCAATGTAACGACAAATTTCCCATCACTAGAATTAAAAGTCGTTATTTTTGTGTGAACTGTGTGCGGCTGTTAACTTTTGCCATAGACAAAATTAAATCAACATTGCACATCGTTTGAATATATACAAATATATATTTTTTTTATTCTAGTTTAAGGCATAATATATATGTACGTAGTGTGACATGTTGCATTTCTACGTATTCACCTGTGCAGAATTTTTCATGGATTTTGTTACAAGTATAAGGCAATGTAATATGTCCTTAAAAATTGGAATAAATTGTGAAATTCCTCGCATTTTTCATATAGTAGAAATTGTATTAGATTTTATATTTCTTGTCCATTAATTTGATGAAATGAATTTTTGTTGTGGAAATCATTGGTTCTTTGCCTCTGGAAGTTCACTTTAATTTAGTTAACATTATTGTTATAATTATAATCCAGCTAAATTGTTACTTGGCAGCGAATAAGTGTAAGGGTCTGTAATTCCTAATCGATGTCGCATGGTGATCATTACATCTTCACTTGTCAACTGTTGTGCGCTCTCCTCGTATTCTCGTATATAGTAATTAGTACTTATTAGCTTTAGTTCGATTACTCTCTTAACCACTAGTTAAGTAGATTGAATTAGTTTAATTCTAAATGGTAGTTCTTTCTATATCTGAGGAGTTGATTTAACATTTTTTCAATATAATGTAACAAGCTAATTATATTAAACTGAAAGTTTGTTGGTTTGCTGGATTTAAAATCTAATAATAAGGATAATGTATTTGTGACTTGTTCTACAACCTTTCAATTGCAATTCAATTTCATCAAATAATTTGAGAATTTTATGTTTCTTTTAAGCTTAATTGAATGCTATTTTTTTAATTAATTTTATCTAATTTGTATTTGCAAAAAAATTAATTTAAACAAACTCTAATGTACATAATATAAATTTTAGCAAACTTAAAAAAGACTAAAATTCCAAGACATTATGCCATATATATTAAATATATGACAATATTTGCTAAAAGACATTTAAGCTACAAAACAAAAGTCAAAATAAATGTCTAATAATAAAAATAGATTTAAAGTCCGTTTTTCTTGGTATACAAGTCACTGGTTAAGCTTAGCCAAATAAAGTAAAGCATGTCTTTTTGGCTGTTCAAATGAAGGCAAATTACCACTTTGATCCTACAGAACAAGTTATGGCGTTCCTTCCAAAAGAATTTCTAACTTTTGGTGCTAAAAATAAGAAAATTTGGAGACTGAATACTTGCAAAATCTAAATGCAATATGTCATGCAAGCTCTTCATATAGGCCTAGCACTACTGACTTGTATTTAAAAAGTTAATCACCTTTTCTAAACTCTAAGTGAAATGTTTTAAAATTTAAACAATTTCATTTTAAAAATCATATGTTTTAATTGCATAATTTCTTTAATTTTCCATTCTAGATAATGAGTGCCAAATATATTTCATGTTTCACTGTAAATTGTAGAACAAGTTGTGAATCACAGATTAGTAATTTTCTTATATTTACTGGAATTATTTTAACATATCCACATTTTTAATGTATACTATTTTAGTCGTAAAGATAAAATAGATGTTTAGTTTTATTCAGCTAATGAGTGATTGTGTGTTTAACTTTGCTGTGTTCTCGTAGGCCTTTGATTCTGCGGTTGATTAGTTCTAAGGTGAGTTGTAGTTGCATTTAAAAATAAGAAATGTCGTTTCAAAATATTTTTTTAATTGGCTTTGCTACTTAACTTAACTGTAAATTTAAATTTACTAGAATTCCCTTTACCCTAATTAGCATACAACAGATAACTGTGAAGTTTAAGGATTGAATTAAATATGAAATATTTTTGTGTAATAATAATTTTGTTGTATTAATTAAACTTTCATATATGGTTTAGATTAATAAAACTTATATTTTATATAACAAGCGGTTTTTAGCCTTTTAAATTTTTCATTAATATAGAATCTAAATCAAATTGAAATGAACAATAGTTTATTTTTGTTAATTGTTTTACATTGAAAAAATTACTAATTTAAAAAATGGATTAAAGAAATTAATAATTAATATAATCATTGTTGAATTGCCTCTTAAGTTATTAGTTAGGGAATGCAAATATTAAAAACTCCACTCAAGATGTATTTAAAATCTGTGCCACTTTGTTGGTTAGAAGTGTGGAATAGGTGGCTGATGACGTCATAATATCTAATGAAGGTTATAAGAAAGAGTTGACTGATGACGTCATAAAATCTAATGAAGATTATAAGAAATATGTGGCTGATGACGTCATAAAATCTAATAAAGATTATAAGAAATAGGTGGCTGATGACGTCATAAAATCTAATGAAGATTATAAGAAATAGGTGGCTGATGACGTCATAAAATCTAATGAAGATTATAAGAAATAGGTGGCTGATGACGTTATAAAATCCAATGAAGATTGTGTTTTAATTAATTTTTATTTAAATATCCTAATTCGATCTGTTATAGTCAGTTAAGAATTCAGACTTTTTGCTGTGATGATTAAAATTATTTGTAGAATTTAACACCACAAAATATTCCAACATTCATAATTTTGACCCCAAACATTTATATTTGACCCCAAAATCACAAAATAAATTTTGACCCCAATCATTTATATTTGACCACAAAATCACAAAATAAATTTTTGAGATTACTAATGACCACCTCTTGGAGCCACCTTTCACAATCTTAAATCATGTAAAACAGCTGTGATGATTTATGTTGGATGGTTTTCAATACTTTATTGCATTTCAGTCCTTCTGTGAACAATCAGTCGGACCTCTGAAAGGAAGTTTGATAATCTAGGCTTTCCATTTTATCGAGACTAATTGTTTTGTTTTCATTTAGTTATATTTTATTTTGGTTTATATTAAATAAGAAAACATTTTGCTCAAGCTGATGCTAGTGATTTAGAATTCAATTAAAATTATTGTTTAAACTTTATTCAGTTTAATTTGAATTTTTGTCTTAATATTAAGGAGTCTTGATGAACATTTTAGTGTTTAAAGTTATGAACAAATATTTTATTCGACTTTTTAAACTAAAAGTTATCTTATTAATAGAAATAAAAATAAATTTCATCCTTTCATCCAAGAAGCGAAATATTCAAGTATCAAAACTCATTATGTTCATATCAACAACAATATTTGATATTAGATCGAATCCAGTGACAACTGAGCTTTGTTTACTTGCCAAGGTTTTTAGTTGCAAATCAGATATACAAACAAACAGGTGACACAATAATTTTTCTCGTTAAGTGTAATCAACAACAACTAAGATACCTGAAATTAATGCTTTGGTGCTACTGTTAGTACTAATTTAATGTTCTATTACAAAATGTAAGAATAACTTTTTTTTACAGGTAATTGTAAAACTTTTTGCTTCTAGAAATATTAAAGAGTGTTTGAACAACTATCATTGACTCAACAATGAGGCAGAATGATCGTCATATACGAAAGAGTAGGATTTATTAAATAAATATCTGGATAACAAACCGATGATTGTATTTCCATAATTTTCAAAAACAAAGAAAATATTTATAATTTTTTAAATGTGAAGATGATTGAAGCAAAACTTTTTATTCTTACCAATGAAATTGTAATTTAAATTATGTGACAACTAAATGAAGGTGAAGGGTTGTGAGCAATAAATTTTAAAAGTTTCTAAGAACATCATTTGTGCCTGAAAATTATAGCCTAATTATAATGTAGTTGATCGACGTGTATGTGCAAGCGCTTTTGTTTTGAGTTTTGTAGCACAAACTTTTTGTATTTTGTGATTTTATTGCATTTTTGGTTTTGGTTATTATTTATTTTATTAATCCTTGTATTTTTATTTTCTTCTAACATTATTGGTAAAATTAAAATAACCAAAAGTCTTCATTAAAATATAGCTTTGATATTATTCAACAACATTTAGATCTTAGATATATGATTAACAATTTCTAAATATTTATTTATTGTAAAAGTTTTTTAAATATTCTATTTAAATATGTTCAATTTATAAGTGAAAATTGCCATGTTCACAACTTTATGATCTAAATTATTATTCATTTTTTGTCAAGTGATCTAAATGGTCTAAATTATTATTCATTTTTTGTCAAGTGATCTAAATGGTCTAAATTATTATTCATTTTTTGTCAAGTGATTAATAGAATTGTCGTCATTAAAGTTTCTGAAGGATTCACTAAATCTTTGTGAGAAGTTATTTCAATTTGGAAATGAATGAAAAATTGATAGTTTTAAGTATTTCGTTACTTTAGATGCCAAGCAAGACAATCAATTGAAGCAAATCTGGTTAAAAACATCTTTGCATATCAATGTAATGAATGACATCATTTAAGGAGAATCTTAGAGTTTATATTCAAATATGGGCTTTGCATATATCATTTTCTTTTTTCTTGAGCTATGTAAATATTTATAAAATTTTATGTTTATTTTGTACTATTCACGGAAATATTTTATTAATTTAGTATAAGGAATATCTTTTGAAGTTTAAAAAAAATGTTTAGTTAGTACATAGAATTTCATTTTTGAGTTGAAAGCTTGCACATTAACTTACGGAGATATATTTTCTAGTTTGCTATTTGTGATTAGATAATATATATATATATATATATAACTGATAGACCAAATATTGTATATAAATTGAATTAAATTTAAAATTCAAGCAAACTAATATTTCATTCAAATTAATATCTAGAACACATTTCACTCGACAGGCAATTAATTTTCATTTTCGTAAACGAAAACTGAAACTTGACTTTCTGACCTATTGTGTGTCATGTGCTTTAGAACGAATCTCTCAACCTGTAATAGAAAACAATACCAATCATCAATTATGTTCTCACACCAACCAAAACAAAATAAAAGCCGAAACCTGTTCATCTTTCACTCGTTCAAACCGTTCTTCTTGCTTGTGATGAACGTAGTTAAGAAAAGACAATTCCTTACTTTTTGCAAGTGTTTTGTGTCATAAAGGAAATTATATTTATAAATGTATATTTTTGAAGTTTTAGTGTAAAGAGAATTTATTCTAGTTTAAGAGTTGTAAAAAGTGTGGAGTTGTGCGTTGCTTCTTCTGGCATCATCAGTGTCAATAATTTATTGGTTAGTTGATTTATATTTAAAATTTGTAAAGACACTTTTTTCATATTTGACATCACCTAAAGTTGTGCCATCATGGATGAGTACAAATCTATGTAATCTTTTTATTAGTTTTTCAGTTTTTCCATAAATAACTAAACTAAATGATGACTAGCAGTTCATTTGTTTATAAAATCTAATTCAATAGAAATTTTACTTCACTAGTCACAACTAAAGTGTTTATTTATTGGAAATATAATTTATTGTTAATTCAAGTCAAATGTACAAAACCAGTAGAAATTGTTTGAAGTTTGAAAATAAACTTGGACATGCATAAATGGTAAAATAATATAATCATTTGATGGATCTGCATTTGTATCAATTAGGTCAATAAATTTACTTTAATTGTTGTATCTAAATTTATAGAAAATTAAATTAATATTAGAGATTTGAATAAAACTACTCGATACA
This sequence comes from Archaeomysis grebnitzkii, assembly GCA_031471125.1. Lineage (NCBI taxonomy): Eukaryota > Metazoa > Arthropoda > Malacostraca > Mysida > Mysidae > Archaeomysis > Archaeomysis grebnitzkii. The sequence continues at coordinate 7,525 of JARUHE010350669.1, forward strand.
AAACATTTTAAGCAGATCTAAAAGTTGCTAAAGATAAAAATTAATTTGTTTTTATGTTCTTTCAATAGGAAAGTTTTTTATATTTTTAGTAAACTTGATGTCCATGTTTTATCTTTAATTAATAAAATGTAAGTTTTTTTGGAAAATTTAGATTGGAGTAAGTTAGATTTCAAATTCGGAAATTGATATCGCTTACCAAATCTAATTTCCATACAATCAAAGTTTTAATTTTTTTTATATAGTATATGAATAATGGAGATATGCTTTTTATAAAATTGTGTGATTTTTCATTGAAATATATTTTTGTGATATTCTTGAAATTATTGAAAAATGTTAGATTTTGATCATATAATTTATTGAGGTTAAGATCATTTCATTTAATAGTGATGCAAATGCATTACTTTTATTTTGTGCAAAGTATTTGCATTATTATGTGAAATGATCTGTTAGTTTGTTATGAAAATTTTTAATTTTTGCCTTCAAACTATGGCCATCGCACAATTACCATGAATAATGCACTACAATAGTATAACATTAAATTACTTGCAGCTTACTTTAAATATTTTAATTGCAAACTAATTGCATTCATTACTTTTGCCTATTGCATAGTTTCAAACCGCAGTTTCCTATAGCTCTGGAGCCAACAACAGGTTCAATTAAAAGTATTATTAACACTTGTCATTTATTTACCAAAATACCATTTATTGTAAGTTAATCTTTGTTTCACCGACGTAACAAAGGAGGTTTCATTAATGAAAAACATTCATAATAAGTCCAAATAAGGGGGTTAGCCATAACCCAAGTATCTTGCCTAAACTACAAATAGAATGTTTCTTGGAAGACCACCAGAATCCCAACAATGTGGGTAATCCCTTCAAACTTCCTCATGATTTGCCTTGCAATTGGCCAACTTAGAGCCACACACTATCCCACATGACTACAAGGTATGCTTGCAATTACGCCAACATGTCACTGTTAATGAACTATCTGTCGGAAGTGAAAATACTTGGGGACATTCAGGTGGAGCCCATGTCAAATGCATACCCCCCCTGAAGGAGGGTGGGTATGCCACATTTGTTACAGCAGAGACCTCTTGATCTTGTAAAAACAATAACACCATGCCCTCAAAGTGAGGGAAAACCCGATCCGGGCGGTGAATGTGCTAAAACTAAAACCATAGCTTGGAAAACTAGGATCGAATGAAAGTAGCACTCTTGCCTTGGTGCTGATTGCGAATCTGAGAATATAAAGTCCGAAATAGCTAATTTGACCATAAATATGGAGCCTTGTTTGCATAGAATTGTTAGTTTATTATACTGTAGACTAAAACAATGTTAATACAGTATAACTGTTTTTTGGGATTTGAAATAATTACTCTTAAAGTTTAAAGTCGCTGCCTCATTACATCCAAAATATGTTTCAGACTACATGGTAATTGCAAGCATGCTGGATGATGTAAGCAACATACAATACTTTATCAGCTCAATTTGTAACTAGATGCAGCACCGACTAATGTTGTACCCTCCATGGATATATACAGTATAAAGATGAAATTTGTCTAAAATAAAAACCAAATTATTTCATTATAAATTCAGGCCTCTTGTGCATCCATGGACAATAATTAGGAGATCACTTTAGTGCCACAAACTGAAACCACACACCTACCACAGAGGCAAATACAATACAGTTGCGCCCATGGTCTGGTCCTATGAGACTACTGAAATAATGAACTAATAAAATTCTAGTTATTTTGTGAAATAATAAATTCCATCTCTGGCCTTGGAACGATGTTGATGGGATTGTATAATGGTTGAATTTTCTAAACTTCTAAAAGTTTTTCCTGAACCTGTTGTCCTTTTCTTGATCTGTGACTTATAGGTTGATAAAAATCATATCACTAATTCAACATCGTATCATAAATGTATTACAATCATCAACATTTGATTCAATCAAAATCATATGCCATTGATAAAGATTTGTTTTTGTGTCAACATGACACCCTATAGAGATACGAGGGCATATAGCCTACATATCTTTAATAACAAAATATATTTATCTAAAATATTTACAAAGAAATAATTTTAAAATGTCAAATAAGTTTGCTAGGCCTAGTCACAAATGTTAAATATTTTTTTAGTTAAACCTGGAGCACAATAAAGGCTTTTCGTTTTTTTAGATCCATGGATAAGATGAACTAAATTGCCAAACAGTACCTGATGCAGAAATAAAAGAAAATTTAAATTTTCATATATTGGTGTGTATTGATAGAGCTGATACTGGATTTGAAGTAGGATTTAGACCACATTTGGGTTATAGTTCTTGGAAAACATTTATTCTGCTCAAACTTTTTAGTATAATAATGGTTTGGTTTTGTCATGACTTGACAATTAGTTATAGTGTTCAATTAAACTGGACATGTTGTCAATGTCCGGGGTTCTAGTGTGAACGTTCTTGTGAATGTTCTTGTGAATTAACATTTTGTAGTGTAAACATGGAGTCCATATAAATACCATGTAAATAACACTTTTATAAACTAAAGAATGTCATAAGTGAATAAAGAACAAACT
>JARUHE010350680.1:0-10091 GCA_031471125.1 Archaeomysis grebnitzkii
TATACCCATACTGGCATTAATAACCCTCATGATATAGAGAAATTAAAAGATATCTTGTGACATAAAATTCGTTTTTGTTTCCGAACTTCATTATTGTTTATTACATAAAAAATTAACACTTATTTCCCGTAGTTGATCGATCCCGCTACAGAACGTTTAATAACCAGTGACGCTGTCACATCCAACATAAACTTGGTCTTTGGTTCTATTGACGATAAACCTGTTGTCAAGGGAATTGTTTTTGTATCGCCCAGTGGGTGACTGGGTGGTTGGGTATTTGGTGGGGAGAGAAGTGTTGCGTAAATTATATTAAATTATTGCACTACTTGCAAAAAAACGATAAGATTTTGATGATTCATTAGTTGAAGTTATTGAATTTGTTGCTCGATATCCAAATAAAACTAATTTGTTTATTTCATTTGAGAGATAAACAAAATATTTGTTTTGCAAAAATAAACTGTGGCATGACAAGATAGTCAAATTTGTGGCGCTAATAATCTTTTTATTAGACAAATAATTTTGGTTCATATTTTTTTCTGATTCTATGGTAGGCTATATATTGTCAATACTATGGGTAATTTACGACCAACAAATACTTTATGTTTCTAAATTCCATGGCTGTCTGGTGAAATGTTTTTTCATAACCATAGTTTAATATATTTTTTCATGTTGTTATGATTAATAACGTTGGTATTATAAATATTGGTAATCGTATTAGCATCATTCATAAAACACATTTTTATGTCTTGTGGAGAATGCATTTTTGTTCATTATATATCTATAATTTCTTAAACTTAAAAGAAATTTATAGAATCTAGAACAAACATCTCTTAAGAATAAAAAGAAAATACCTACTAAAAATTCGATAAAATTTTAAGAAACCAAAAAAGTAACCAACCCTTTTCTCTCCACAGATGTTCTCAGGCAACTGGAACGACGTGAAGAGTGGAAATTCCCCTTATTTGGGCAACCCTCTGCCTCTGCTTGGTCATCGCAGAGAATGGGAGGGTTTTCTGAACACCCCTCCCCCCCTCAATGCCAACATGAGCAAAATGGCAGCGCTGCACCAGTCGTCTGTGACGCCTTTTGTCAGCAACGCGTCCATCGCACCTGCCTCGCGAGGCCCTTTGCCGGTGAACCTGAACAACTATCGGAATCCGATGCTTAATGACCGCAGTCATGAGCTGGATAATAGACGTCTCTACAAGATGTCGAATGGCCGTCGTTCTGGGATGACTGATGGCCTCATGACCGGACTGCCTCCGACGGATTTTCTTTCTTCTTTCAATGCAGTTGGCCAATGCCTCAACGTCAATGAGCTCAATGACTTCAATACCATTCACAATATGTATAGAGACAGGAATGGGTGTCTGACTAGCACCTTGGATCATAGTCTTAATACTAGCATGGATGACAATCTCAATGTAGGTCTGGACCATCACGGCCTACATTGTAACATGGATGATTGTCTCAGCAGAAGTCTCGATGGCAGCCCAACTGGCAGCCTGTATGGAGACTGTGGGAGTCTGGGAACAAGCAACAGCTCGACCGGAAGTATGAGTGAGTATTTATTTTCTTGTTATGAATGAGAAATAATTAAAACGGGTTAATAATAAATAATAAACAAGAGAAACATAAATAAAAACAAATAATATACAAAGCAAATGAAAAAAAATAACAATAGTTTATTTAAAAATGAGTATATAGAAAACATATTTTATGTCAAAAGTTGTGAATGCAAGCAAGTCTTACGTTACCTAAACTACATTTTTAAAACATAATTTTTTGGGGAGCTTTTCTCACAAATATGTAAAGTCAAAACATATTGACTAAACGGCAAAACAATACAAAGGTAAATGAGTTAACAACGTAAGGTAACACAGTAACGAAACTTGGTTAATTAATTTGAAACTACTTTGCACATTGTGTATAAATCTTTATTTGCTACGACAAAGAAAAGGAATAATGAAATCAATTAGTTTAATGTAATACATTATTCAATCAGTTTAAATGCTTAATTTTTTAATTTTTAAGGAATCCATTACTCGAATAAGGGCTGAAGTAATTACCATTTTGTTTGCTTAAGAACTAGAAAGTGGATTTTGTTTTTTGTTTTATTATTTTTTATAAATGTGTATAAATGTTTATCACTTTCATAAATATTAATATGTTATAGTTTTATGAATATTATTAAATGTATCAAAATTTCCAGCCGAGCTGACAGACCAAATGCCGGATCAAATGATGGACCAAATGACGGACCAATTGACGGGTCTGTGCTTAGCGGACGGCAGAAGGTCGAAGGGACGCAGACTTCCACCCAACTACCTGTGCCACCTGTGCTTCCAGAAGAACCACCACATCAAGGAATGCCCCCAGGTGAGCTGGTCCATGATTTGCATCGAAACTATCACATATCACATATCACATATTTAAATAGCATAGTGGTTACATCATTTGTTGTTTTGGATCGAAACTATCACATATTTAAATAGCATAGTGGTTACATCACTTGTGCTATCACATATTTAAATAGCATAGTGGTTACATCACTTGAGCTATCACATATTTAAATAGCATAGTGGTTACATCACTTGTGCTATTATCGATCTAAATAGTTTTATTAATAATGTATCATCATTGTTTTCGTAAATAAATTGTTATGGATGTTTTAATTAATGTAAAGCGGTTTACTTAATAACTTCTCTTAGTAAATTGTCTTTATTTTTATTAGTAAATTCTTTAACACACAAAATAACGAGCTCATGAGATACGTATATAGTTATTCAATTATGCTTAAATGAATTGAATTCGCTACCTGATTGTTTACAAACTTGAAAACTGTACATAGTGAATAGTTTAGATGAGAAAAACATTTTATCACATGTTTAATTACCTTGATTAGCTTAATAAAATTTGGTTACATGGTTAATTACCTTTATTACCTTAATATCATTTTCTCACAAGTTTAATTACCTTTTATACCTTAATAAAATTGTGTTACATAGTTAATTACCTTTATTGCCTTAATAACATTTTATTATATGTTTAATTACCTTTATTATCTTAAAGACCATAATGAACTAAATGACCTTAACCACCATTTATCTACCTCACCGTCAGCTTAACAATGACCTCTTGCAGGCCCGTCCAAAGGGCGAGGGAACGACTCCATACCAGGGCAAGAAGCGTTGTTTTGGAGAATTCCGATGCACCAAATGCAAGCGCAAATGGATGAGCGGAAACTCATGGTCCAATTGCGGCCAGGAGTGCATCAAATGTCGCATCAGGGTGTACCCGCACAAGCAGGTGGGTCGCACATTTCGCCAATTCCTAGAGCCTCCTTCCAGAAAAGAGAGAACTCTCAAAACGCTTTTTGATTTTGGGTTCAACTTTTATCAATAGATCGGGGTGGTTTGTTTCTATTTGTCTTGGTTGATGTCTTTTTCATTTCAATTAGCTTCTCAGTTAATCTCAAATCAATCATCATGAAACTGATATATTTTACTCAATTGATCTCATTTGAAGTCAATCAATCATTTTATTTGATCAAAAATAATATCAACTGTCAACTGATGTCAACCGATAACAAATAGAACCTTTCAATTGAATGTGCTTCATTAAGCCTTCCTCTGATATATTTTCAAGCATTGAACAGTTTTCCTTTCACAAATAGTTGGGGAATGGAACTTATCTGCTAGTGCATGTATTTTGTGTGTAGATAAACGTTTATGCTTGGTAGTAGATTAGAAAAATTCTTGTATGTTTTTGCATTTGTACTTAAATTACTGTATGTCATACAAACAGTAAGCCAATTGCTTTCCTTATACCTAATTTGGGCTCTCACTTTTACAAAGCCAAAAGACCCTAAGCTATCCATGAAATGTTTTCATAAAACATCCTTGAATTGTTCGTAGTTTTTGTCAATAACTATGCATGGGTGTTATATTAGGTGGCTAAGGTCACTGGCACTATTTCAGCTAGCATTTGAATGCTATCTCACACATGTCGTACATGTAGTCATATTTTTTTTTATTAGTATGAAACTCACATTATTATTTTCAAATTTGTCCATGCGTGATTCAGTTGAGAAAAACATCAAACTATAAAATCTACCGATTCACGCAGAGCATATAATTGTAACGCATTAGTTTCCCATTGTAAATTTTCCTCCCATCCTTGTGTGCGCCAATGCCACTACTAAATAGGAGATCCAAATGTCTGCTAAGCTATTCCAAACAGGCGATTTTTTCCTTAAATTAACTTGAATCCTGCTGTTAGGTGTTATCTACTAAAAAGAGATTAAACCCTCGATGCTCAACTTAGAAGTAAGCTAAGCCAGGAATTGAGAAACCTCATCCTCAGGTACCTACTAAGGGGGGGTGACCTCAAGGGGATAAAATAAAAATGGCAGAATATATTTTTAATCAGCTAAAGTCCATGTTTATCTAAGAACATAAACTGAAAATCGTGGACACGATTCAGTGTTTTTTTCGGGATTCATTAAAACATCTTAACAATAATTAATGGATGATCATTAATTTAATTACACTTTTCAGCACTATAAAAATGAACGCCCCAAAAAGAAAGAAGCAGAAGAAGAAAGTCATTCATATTTCTCGCATCCGTAAAAATTGGTGGCAATGCTTTCACGACTTCTATCAATGTTATGGAATAATGTTTCTATCCCTAAAAATGTTCCAAATAGAGTACATTTTCGTGAAAGCTCCCATAAACCCCAATTTTTCCACATAGAAACATCTAAAGTTATAATTTAGGGATAACCCCTAAGAGTGAGAGCCTTTGAAAAGACTTGTTAGACAGTTTTTTTTAGAATTCCTTCATGTTGTCAGGCCGTGAATGTGGACTAGTTTCTCTTTGTGGTTCCCGGATGTTGTTAGTTGTCTCTTCGGCGAAAAGGGCCTCACATAAAAGTGGACGCCCTTGCTTCCCAGAGCTGTCCTTCAACGGCAAAGGTTTACTCACGCACAAATTTGTTCACACTCATGGCTGAAATCATTCCACAAAACATACCAGAGAAGTCTAGAAAAATTTTAAGCCAAGCCTAATATTTCTTAACTAATATTTTGTAGTTCAAAATATGTTTCATTTAGTGTAAACATTCTAAATTTTGTGATTAATTATCAAAAGTTAAACACTGTAAAAAAATTGTTTTGTGCTGCACTGATTCCAAAATATGTTCTTATCAAATTTGTAATTTCTGAATTCTAAACTAAAACTGGTTGCTTCTAATTTCTCACTATTTGACAATGATGACAATAAAAACTTAGGTCTTTATTGATTTATATTAACATTTTTCAAAAATTGTTTGTAGTTAATTGTAAGATAAATGACGCCTTCAAATAATACACAATTAGATCTTTATTAATTTCTATTTTTTTATTCCAAAGTCGTTCCAATTAATTGTTGTTTCAGTTTTATGCAAACATCAAAATCTTCAAACTAAAATAAACTATGAAATGTAAACATTAGAATCTTCAAACTAAAATAAAACAAAAAAATGCAAACATCAAAATCTGCAACTTGAATAAATTATAAAATGTAGAGAAACTCAGTTTTAGATTTGAAATCAGCGTTGCAATAAAAGATGAGCCCAGTTTTGAATAATCTTTAGCAACAAAAAATGATTTGTTTACTCGATGTTATAATTGTGGATAAGCAATCAGCAATACTTTTTTTAATTAATTAATTTAAGTTTCAAATACATTCCCGAACTGTTCAAAGATTCATTCCACTGTGGTTGTAATAAACGTACTTACTTGTTTATCGGGGATAATTTACGGTTACCGCCATCCTAAGCTTAACTTTGTGCAGTTGGATTATAGTGCATTAAAATTAAAATTAGAGCAGCGTCAATTACAAACACTGTCGGTAACCGTAAAATGACCTTACATGTTAGCTTAAGTTTTTTATTTTTCTTTCTTTTTATAAAAGTTTGATTTTTTTGTATATATAAGAACACCTTTTTAGCTGTTTAGCTTTTGGTTGCAACTGTTTTTGTAAAAATAAACAGCTATAAATATTGCTTGTAATTGTGCATGATTGTGCAGCAATATTAATGATTTACTATCTATTGAACACATTTTTAAAGCTTTGTAATTAACAATCAAAAACAATAATACTGATGAATAAAATTTTGTGTGGCAGTGGTTCCATAATGTTTTCCTACCAAGTTTGTGACCTCTGAATTGAAATCTGAAATTTGTTGTTTCTGGAATGTCAAGGTTTTGCAAATCTCAGTTTTTGTCAAAAAATAACTTTCGTTAAAAATTTAGATGGGATACGATTACATCCATTTGGCACATGTAAAAATTTTCACTGTTCACTTTATTTTTATAAACTTCTTCAAAATAAATATGTTTGAATTTAATTTTGTTAAATTGCTTCATATGGATATCATTTACAGCCAAAAATAGTTAATATTTAGGTAATAATCCTTAGATATGTACAACAGTTCAAACTGAAAATTATAAACCCGTATAACTGTCTAAAATAAATGATTATAAAAAAAGTTAACCTATGTTGACTTTGGTCATGTAAAATTTAGGTATACATCCATTTTTGGGATTGTTTCATTATTTTCAAATGATTTTTTTGGTCATACATTTTTCAGCACTGATATCTTGTGGAAGTTAGGTTAAGCCATTCTTTCAAAATTTTAAATCTCACCTTCCAAAGCTAGGACACTTAACTCTATAACGTCAGGACAGTTAAAGCTATAAGGGTGGAAATACATTAAAATTTGTATTAAAATAATCATTACTGATTGTAATGAATTCTAGGGTTCTAGGGTTAAGGTAAAGCAAAATGTGAGGTAAATTATATTTCTGGCAACTTTCAGTGTCTAAAACTAAATAATTTTATAAGAAAACCACCTCAAAATACTGAAACTTCAATTATATTTACTAAATGAAAGACAAAAACTGTATTAAAATTAGAATATACAGATTTTAGATTTGAAATCAGCTAAGCAACAAAAGGTGAAATATGTTTTAAGTAGTTATGTGCAACAAAAAATAAAAAAAATTATTTTCATCAGTAATATAATTACAAACTTCAATTTCGTTTGATTCTCATTGAAAAAACAATTTTAAAATATTGTTAATAAAAATAGTTCAAAATCATAGATTAAGTTAGGAGTAGAACCTGCATACAATACAAAATGCATTCCTATAAAGTTAGGTTTGTGCAACAAAAAACGAAAGAAATTATTCATCAGTAATATAATTTTAGGTAAGCCATTATCAATATTTTTCTTAATTAGATAATTTAATTCCATTTTAAATGTCAACTTGAAAGATATATTTTTAAAAATAGTTTATATAACAGGCATGGAGTAGATCCTGCAAACATTCCACAACTGTGCAAAGATGCATTACATTTGTGGTGGTTGTGATATTCTTAGCGTATCTTTTTCCTGTGGGTTAGCTTCAATTTTGATTTTCTTTGTTTTTGTAAAAGTTTGATTTTTCTTATATAGTAGAGTATTTTTTAGCTGTTTAGCTTTAGGTTGCAACTATTTTTGTAAAAATAAACAGCTATTAAAATGGTTGTAATTGTGCATGATTGTGCAGCAATATTAATGATTTACTATCTATTGAACACATTTTTAAAGCTTTGTAATTAACAATCAAAAACAATAATACTGATGAATAAAATTTTGTGTGGCACTGGTTTCAAAATGTTTTCCTGCCAAGTTTGTGACCTCTGAATTGAAATATAAAATTTTTTGTTTCTGGAATGTCAAGGTTTTAAAATTTCTAGGTTTTGTTAGTACAAAAATTAAACTCAAAATTTTACCCTTTGTTCAAACTACTAGAAAAAATTAAATCTCGTACAGACAAAAACTTCCAATTGTATATTTTTTGCAGACATCTTCAAAGTAAATATAATTAAATTTAAATTTATTAAATTTCTTTATATAGATTGATGGATATGCCTGCAAGGACTTGATTGATAGCCTAAAATTGCAAGAAAAATGGTACAAATCTTTAGTAATGTACAAAAATTCAAATTCAAAATTATAAACTTTTATAACCGTCCTAAAATAATTCATCATAGAAAAGGTTACCCTGTATTAACTTTTAGGCATCCCACCATTTTGGGACTTGTTTCATTCTTTTCAAATGATTTTCTTGGTGATATAGTTTTTAAGCACTGACATCTGTCAGAAGTTTGATTAAGCCATCCTTTCTAATCTTAAACCTTACTTTGAAAAGTCAGGATATTTAAGATAATGTGAAATGTCAGGTATATTAGCTTTCTGACAACTTTCAGTGTTTAAACCAAACAACTTTCTAAGAAAAACAATTTAAAAACTTTGAAAATTGGATTTTATTTACTAAATAAATAATAATAATAATAATAAATAATAAAACTAGAACATGCAGATTTTATATTTGAAATCAGCGAAACAACAAAGGTGAAATATGTTTTAAATAACTTTGTGCAACAAGAAAAAAAAATTCTTTTCATCAGTAATATAATTACAAAACTTCAATTTCCTTTGATTCTCATTGAAAAAATAATTTTAAAACACTGTTCATAAAAAGTAGTTCAAAATTATAGATTAAGCTAGGAGTAGAACATGCACATGTTCCAAAATGTATTCCTGTAAAGTTAAGTTTCTTGTTTTTAGATTTATGTTTGCTTAGTTAAATAAAAGTTAAATAAAAGTTTTTAGATATATGTTTGCTTAGTTAAATAAAAGTTAAATAAAAGTTTTTAGATTTATGTTTGCTTAGTTAAATAAAAGTTAAATAAAAGTTTTTAGATATATGTTTGCTTAGTTAAATAGCTAAATTTGTATATAATGATTTGTTGAATTTTTGATTTACCTTGATTTTGTGTTCCAGTAATTACATTTTTTTAATGTGTAGCTTCAGTTTTGTGTTTTAGCTTTAGTTTTGGTTCTCTGTGTTTGCATGTGATTTTTTAATCGTGCTATTAAAAACGTTTATATGCTGCTATGTTGTTTTTATCCTCAACTTATTTTTTAGTTTTTTAAGATTAATACAAATATTAATTTATACATAAGTACTTAAACATTGTTTTAAAGCAACTTTGCAAATTTCAAAAAATAAGATATAATGAAGACATCAATAATTAATAACTTATTGTTTTATTTCAATTTAGTAGATTATTTGAACTATAAAAATGTGCTAAAATGTTTAACACTAAAAGATTTTCAAAAAACTATTTTCAATAGTTGAATACTTTTGACTATTTTTAAAGTTTTTAAAATATTATTGAACATTGATAGTACCTAAGACTTAGCATTTTTTAAAAGAGAAAAATATTATTATCATTACCAACATAATTACATGCAAAGGTCTTAATAAGTCCAAGGTAGCTTTTGTTTTGCCTCTAAAAAACCCAAAAAGTAGCTTTCAATTTAATATTTTTTATTTGGAACTATTCCGTGAAGAAAGATACTTTCACGGACATTTATTTTTTGTTTTCGTGTACTCTTTGGTAGTTCTTTAAAAAGTAATATTTTACTATTGATGAGATAATTGTTTGCATTATCTATACTATGCATCTCAATCCATTAAATTGTAAACAGTGTTTTTGTGAAAGTACTCCTGATTTGGAAAAATGTTGGAGGATCTTGATGTTCCTTTATGTTAATTGACCTTCCATCAACATCCATATTGATAACTTTAACATAATAATTAATATTTGAAAAAACATTAAAATTAAAAAATAAAGTATTAATATTCTAAAATGTATGAAAAATAAAGTATTATGCTAGTATCAAAATATCTATGCAAAATAAAGTGTTAGTATCAAAACATCTATGAAAAATAAAATATTAATATTAAAATAACTATGAAAAATAGAATATTAATATTACAGAATGTTGAAAAATAAAACATGAATAACAAAATAACTATAAAAAATAAAGTATTAGCATCAAAATATCTATGAAAAATAAAGTATTAATATCAAAAAATGTATGAAAAATAAAATATTAATATCAAAATATCTATGAAAAATAAAGTATTAGCATCAAAATATCTATGAAAAATAAAGTATTAATATCAAAAAATGTATGAAAAATAAAATAT
>JARUHE010350691.1:0-10090 GCA_031471125.1 Archaeomysis grebnitzkii
TAAATAAATAAATAAATAAATAAATAAATAAATAAATAAATAAATAAATAAATAAATAAATAAATAAAATAAACAAATAAACAAATAAGCAAATAAGCAAATAAATAAATAAATACATAACGCGAAATTGATTTTGCATCCTCTAGTTTGTTATAAATCCATTATTAAAAACAAAAGTACATAACAACTAACACTAATACGTGATTGAAAGCATACTTATATAATCATTGATTTTTGATTGTTTGATACAACTGCATTTATTATTAATTATCGGTGAGTAATATTTTTTCATTTTTATATTTATTACTATTTTATTTGAATTTCTAATATTGTTTTTTTATCTTAATTTTCATCAATTCATTGCTATTAGGTTCTTATTCCTCAAAACTAAAACTAAAACCACTTTACAATAAATATATACAGGATAAATAAATTAAGAAATATATATTTACATACAACGGTACTCATATACATGTATATTTAGAAACATATATTTACATATACTCATATACATGTAAGTATAAGTATATGTATCAACATTAACAAGGTGTGTACAATATGCATATGGTGTATGCATACGAATTTAATAGCGATTCATTTGCTTATCACAATGTTATATAACCAAAATAAATTTCAATAACTTTACTTTGAGCAAAGCATTTATTAAGAAAATAAGCAATACATAAAATAATATTTGTTTACAATCTCAAAAGTAAAAACAAATTTGTTTTTAGATTGAAAAAAAAATTGTTTATATTTTCAAAACTAAAAAAATGTTTTTTAATTTTATAAAAATATTTCTGACTTTTTGAAATGATTCATCAACCCGGATGTTCGAGAACGACGTAAACAAAACCAATTTATTAGTTTATGTAATTCTGTTCACGTTTCATAAATACTTTTTTTTAAGGTGTATGTATCAAATACACACATATACACCACACACACACATACACACAAATACACACAAATACACACACACACACACTCATACCCGCACACACCCACACACATACACACACATACACACACACACACTCTCACACACACACATACACACAATCAAACATACATACACACATGCACGCACGCACACTGACACACACAGCCATACACACACACAAACACACAAACACACATACACACATGCGCGCACACACACACACACACACACACACACACACACACAAGCACGCATACACACATACACACACGCACCCAGACACACACACACACACTCACACACACACACACACACACACACACACACACACACACACAAGCACGCATACACACATACACACAAGCACGCATACACACACACACACAAGCACGCATACACACACATACACACACACATACACAAACACACACGCACACGCACAAACATAACTTTTCATACAACCAAACTAGACAGCGCCAACACCTGCTCGTACCCAATAAAGTTAAAAAATGATTTGCATAGCAACAACAAATATAATAAATTCTTCTTTGTTGTTGTTGTTGTTGTTGTCGTTGTTGTCGACCCCACCCCGACATATGTGGACGGGGCCCTCACGTCGGAGGATCTAATCCCCATCCCAGCAGGTCGGACCATCGGCCAAAAAGCCCGACTGCACCAACCGGGTCCGCCCAGAGGGCCTCTGGGGCTAGGTCTGTCCGCTCCTGCGGGCATGTGAAGAGGTGTGTTGTGTTGTGAATGTGGTGTTGGCACAGTGGCCAGTTTGGTGTGGTATGGGTGGCTGATGCTATTTTGTGTAAGTATTCTTTCAGTTTGGGGGATTTGTTTGTTCTTAGCTGTGCCAGTGTTCTACGCATGCTGTGTGGGAGGGATTGTTCAGTGATGTTAGTGTAGTGTGCTCTTCTGTTTATTACTTTGTTTCGTTGAGTGCTGTTGGTGTAATTTGTGACTATTTGTGTATGTATGTCTTTCTTTTGCTGTTTTATTGTTAGGTTGGTGGTTTGTTCCGGGGTGATGTCTATGTTGATGGTGTAGTTATTGTTGCTATCAAAGATTGTTTTCTTCATGTGCCTGGGGTTGGTGGGTTGTTGTGTAAGTGAAATGGGTGTTATGGGTGTTGGATGGTTTGTGTGAACTTTGATGCATGTAGTTTTAAGTGTATTTATATCGGGAGTATTTTTGTTTCATCGTGTAGGTGTTGTGCATTTGTGTCTAGTGTGCATCATGTAGCTGTGTTTTGGATAGTCTGGAGTTTATTGATGTTTGTGGTGGCTGTGGTGGGTGACCAGATGGTGTTTGCGTATTATATGATAGTTTTGTATGTTGTGATTAGAGTTTCTTTTGGTGTCCCTAAAAAATGTTCATCGATACAAATAAAATGCCTAAAATATACAAGATCACTTTTTCAGATATACTTTTCAATCCAAAAAATAAATATTTGTTTCAGTTTTTTCCAAAATATTTATTAATAAGTGCTTCAATGTTTTTAACTATGTCATTCACAACGGTCCTATGACACATCAGAATGCCTAGACTAAAAAATATAATTTTCTACATCTATTTATAATCTGTCTTAGAAAATAAATATTTTTTGTATTGTCTTTAAATAGGAATAATTTATTTTGTTTTTTATAAGTACACCAAAAAATATGCAATTATTTTCATTAAAGTCTTCATTTAATGTTTAATATTTTTTTTCAAGAACTATTTTTTATTATTTTACTTATGAATCAATTTTATCTTCTAAAATATTTTTTTCATTTATTTATTTTATTTGATTTTATTGTATTTGTTATTATTTTACTTGTGAATCAAATGTTTTGTTCTTATTTACAATCTAAAGTGTCATAATTTAATTTTGATTTCTAAGAACTGGTAATTTGTTGTTGTCAGTTTCTTTTTGTTTTTGTTCGTAAAATATATTTTGTACACATAATATGAAAAATAATTATTATTATCATTCTTACAGAAGTTATTATGATATTTATAAATATAAATATTACGACACTTTCATTGCCGATTGTTTTTTTAGGATAGACTGTAAATGTTGATGAAATATGTCTTCATCTAAATCATTTTAAAGATTTATTTTCAAAACAAACATTTCACTTCCATTATTTTGAAAGATTTGATGAGCAAAATCATCATTATAAAATAATTATGCCGTACAGACTAAAATACGTTGACGTTAGTATTGAAAATGACCTTTGTTACTGCATGGGTATATGTCATTAATCCAACCCTCCAGGAATTGAAATGGCAATTTAAATCGCACTTTTTTGTTGATTCAATCAACTTTTTTGTGATTCAATCAACATTGTATCACATTAATGTTGATTCAATCAACTTTCTTGTGATTTAGTCACCATTGTATCGCACTAATTTTGATTTAACAAATTTTCCTATGATTCAACATCGTATCACATTGACACAATGTGATACGATGTTGATTGAATCACAAGAAAGTTGATTGAGTCATTACATAAGTGCGGTTGAAATAAATACATAAGAGAGTCACTATGGTCAAACAAGGGCATTTATATTATATAAAACAATTTGTACTCAAGAAAGTATGTTTATCTTCTAAAAAAACTCAAGTAACCAATATAAATATATCTAATATATCAATAATAATAATGTAGATGATCATTTGCATATTTATGTCAATGTAATAATAACAATAATGAAACAACAACACAAGAACAAACATTATAAGAAAACAATAATACAAATAAAAAACAGTTACATATATCAATAGTAGGTACACTGAAAACACTTGACTAATCATAAAAAGGACTAACTTTTTTTCAACAATGCACACTTTTTTGTTGGTTCAATCAACTTCCTAGTGATTCAGTCAGAATCGTATCACATTGATAAAATGTGATATGATTATGATTAAATCACAATCAAGTTGATTGAATCAACAAAAAACTGTGAGTTGTTAAAACAAATTAGTCAATTTTGACTAACTATACATAAAAGTTCGTCAAGTGTTTTCAGTGTAATAATGCCGATGAACATATGCATATTTACGTCAAGGTAATAACAATAACAATCACATAACAACAGTAGAAGCAAATATGATAAAACAACAATAATTCAAATAAAAACAAGGACACCAATAATATTATATTAAAAGCAATTATAAAAACTTTGGTTTGAAAATATTTATAGTGCAAAAAATAAAAAAATGCGAGACATGTCTTCATACAATAAAAATCATATTATAGTAATTATCACTTCTATGATAAAATTATTTTCATTATTATTCACATGATAATTATAATGAAAAAAATACTTCTTTTCAACGATTAAAATGTTGCAGATTTCTCGCCCTGAAACTTTATCATGTTTGCTATATCATTCAACCATTAATATAATTTTGTTTTTAATAGTATTATTATTTTTATTATTATCATTCATTATTAATATTAATGTTATTTTGTGATATTCATATTATTATTAATGTTATTTTGTGAAATTATTATTAATGTTATTTTGTGATATTATTATTATTGTTATTTTTTAATGATATTATTATTGTTACTTTCTGTTATAATTACTATTATTTTGTGATATTATTGTTATTAATTTGTGATATTATTGTTATTATCTTGTGATATTATTGTTATTAATTTGTGATATTATTGTTATTAATTTGTGATATTATTGTTATTATCTTGTGATATTATTGTTATTATTTTGTGATGGTATTATTATTAATTTGTTATGATGTAATTAACATTACTTTGTTAAATTATTATTTTTATATTGTATATATATATATATATATATATATATATAAAACAGCTTCTATAAATGATCTCTGATTGTTGTTGCGGTTGCCTCAATTAATAATAATACCATCACAAAATAATAACAATAATATCACAAAATAATAACAATAATGTCACAAAATAATAACAATAATATCACAAGATAATAATAATAATATAACAAAATATTAATAATAATATCACAAAGTAACAATAATTTATGGACTTTTATCTCACCTTTTAAAATAATGAAAAAATTATTTTACAGAAAAGTTTGTTTAAATTAAATTAAAGAACATAACATTCTATATTGGTGAAATTAAGATTTTTAATGTGAAATCAGTATTTACGTATTAAATCTTACATTTCATTAGAAAGTTAAAATTCATGGTTAACTGTGATTCTTATGTGAATGTTTAGAGAAAAATCATTTAAAAGATCTTTTTTGCAAAAACATAATATTTTTTTATATAATATAAATTTTAGAAGTTTTTAGACTTAGCCAATTAACAAATTAACAAAGAAAAGTGATATAATAATATTTATAATTAATTGTATTAAAAATTAGACAATCTTAGAAACCTTTTAACATACAAACACATCTTTTAAAGCGAAGTATTTATTCATGTATGTCTTATAATAATATTGTTATTATTTGGTGATACCAACTTTGAGAAATTCCAGTTTTTAAAAGGTGGTCCTTCCTCTATGACAGACTCTGCTTCCTAAAGCAAGTTTGCCTGAGCCACAACTTGTCTCGGCAAAATCTTAAATACAACAGTATTAACCTTTTTTATTATCTATTTTCAACATATTGAATATTATATTATTTTATGTTTTTCTATAATGAATGTTATGTATGTAAAAAAAATATTGTCAATATCCTTTTTATGATTTATATAAAGACAGTTTCCAGTAATACACACACACACAAATACACACATGCAGTTAGTTAGTTATTTTATTTTATCATCATTATCACTTTTGTTATCATTACTGTTTCATTTTTGTTTTGTTATTATAACTTCCCCTACTACAACTACTACGACTACTACTACTACTACTACTACTACTACTACTACTACTAATACTACTACTACTACTACTACTATTATTATTATTATTATTTCCATAATTAATTTCGTTACAAGGCATTTAATTTAAATATAATATGTTACTATAACCCAAATATTACAAATAACAAGCATAACAATAATCAATATAAGAATCTAACAAAAAACATAAACTTATGAATACATAAGAATAATTTAATAACAGTATAACAGCATAAACTTATGACACAAACATAAAAATATTAATAATAATATAATAACATATACGTATGATTAAATACAAATAATGTAATAGCAATAATAATAATATAACAACATAAACTAAAAACATTATAAAAAAATAATTTTTAATAATAATATTTAAATAATATTAACTTATAATTAAATTAAAACAAAATGTTAATAATATTAATTTAAGAACATAAAGTTATTGTTACATACAAATAAAATAATGATAACAAGAAAATAATAACTTAAATTTATTGATTACATAAAAATACAATAATAGTAACAATGTAATAATAACATATAATTATGATTACATACAAATAAAATATTATTAATAATAATAAAACAATATAAACTTATGATTACATGAAAATAAAATATTAATAATAATAATATGATAAAATAAACTTATGATTACATAAAAGTAAAATATTAATAATAATAATATAATAAAATAAACTTATGATTACATAAAAGTAAAATAACAATAACAATAAAATAATAACATAAACTTATGATTACATACAAGTAAAATAATAATAATAATAACCAAATATAATTAAAAATCAATCAATTTCATTTGAAAAAATTATCTAAAATTAATATCAAAATCATTGCTAATAAATACAAAAACTTTCTTCAATAAACTCTTGAAAAAAACTGTAAATATATATTTTTAATTTTACCCTTCAATGCTTGACTTATTTAACCCTGTAATGCCTGACTTATTTAACCCTTCAATGTCTGAATTATTTAACCCTGTATTGCCTGACTAGTTTAACCTTGTAATGCATGACTTATTTAACTCAGTAATGTCTGACTTATTTAACCATGTAATGAATGCCTAACTTATTCAACCTTTTAATGCCTGACTTATTGATCCTCTTAATGCCTAACTTATTGAATCCTGTAATGCCTAACTTTTTGAACCCTGTAATGCCTGACTTATTTAACCATGTAGCGCCTGACTTATTAAACCTTTTAATGCCTGACTTAACTAACCTCTTAATGCCTGACTAAAGGCACGTTCTCAACCAAACCTTTTTTGATTTAAATCACATTCAATACAAATCGTACAACATTGTGACAATGTGATTTAAACAAAAATTAGTTTATCTTAAATCAAGAAAAAGTTTGGTCGAGAATTCGGATTTATTTAATCTTTTTATGTCTGACTTATTAATACTAAATTATTAATACTAAATTATTAATACTAAATTATTAATACTAAATTATTAATACTAAATTAAATGAAAGGAAATGTTAGGTTATTTGTGTATTGGTGGCGCCGCGCTGTTGGTAACACGTTTCTTGTTTATATTAGATTACCAAGCTTTGATACGTTGGATCACATTTGTTTATACGGGGAAGAGCCGTAAGTTTATAATTGATGTTAGTATTTTATCGTCAAAATAATAATTAATTCGACAAAATACGCCAAACCTAGGCATCATTGAAGAACCCAACGACCATGCATCAACAAAGAAAATTCTTCCCTTATAAACTAATTCCAAACAAGACGCCAAGCCTGGAAATCATCAAAGAAATCAGCGACCGAAGTATCAACAAAGAGAAGCTCCACTTTTAAGAGGCGGTTCTTCCCCAAGTGGTTAATTCGACACAATATACCAACCAGGCTACGACGCGTCGCGATGTATCACCTAAGACGGATTCTGCTTCTTAAAGGTGTTTTGCTTGAGCAACAGCGTGTCTCGGCAACATTTTTTTAATATCTATTATGAATAGGTCTATAGTATGTTATCCTTATGAATGTTTTTCCTTATGGATATTATATATGTAAATAAAATATTATTAATGTTATTTTTTATTTATATTATGGGTATAGATAGTATATCCCTTAGTTAAACAATTTTGAGCTATCATACCCAAGGTTCTTGTATTATGTAAGAATAAGTAAAATCTTGAGTATAAAGTTTATTATCATCATTATTACCATTATTATCATAATTTTTACCATTATTATCAGCATTATTACCATTATTATCATAATTTTTACCATTATTATCATCATTATTACCATTATGATCATCATTATTACCATTATTATCATCATTTTTACCATTATTATTATCACCATTATTACCATTATTATCATCATTTTCACCATTATTATCATCATTATTACCATTATTATCATCATTATTACCATTGTTATTATCATCATTTTTACCATTATTATCATCGTTATTACCATTATTATCATCATTATTACCATTATTATTATCATCATTATTACCATTATTATCATCATTATTACCATTATTATCATCATTATTACCATTATTATTATCATCATTTTTACCATTATTATCATCATTATTACCATTATTATCATCATTATTACCATTATTATCATCATTATTACCATTATTATCATCATTGTAATCACAATTACCATCGTTCGCTGACATAAGTCTCTTGTTGAGCAAATAGCATTTAAATGTCTCTTCAAGCCCCTCATTTTAAGACATTTCGTTCATTTCGTCTCTCTCAAACCCAATCTGCAAGTAAATCATCGCATAAACACGTTGAAATTGCAGTTGAAATTAAGAACATAAATTCCTTCCGAAAAAATAAAAAAAACACTGTTAAACTGTTTTTTTTTTCAAATGAGTCGCATAATTACTTTTTGAGAGATGTAATTAGCCTTAGCGAAGGTGTACAAACATTTTCTTTATTATCTCAAAAAAACAAGATTAAGTTACGTGGTTGCTATTGAAGCAAAAACAAATTAAAAGACAAAATAATTAAATTACCCAAATAACAAAACAAAACAAGTTAAAAAACAATTATTCAAAGTAGATGTTAA
Organism: Archaeomysis grebnitzkii; assembly: GCA_031471125.1. NCBI lineage: Eukaryota > Metazoa > Arthropoda > Malacostraca > Mysida > Mysidae > Archaeomysis > Archaeomysis grebnitzkii. The sequence goes on from JARUHE010350691.1 coordinate 8,872, forward strand.
GTAATCTTTATCGTGTGGCCATTGTGTCAATTTCCATATTTGAGTTTTCAACAAATTTATATTTTGATGAGAGTTAATCAAAATGAAATGACGCCACGTTTATTTATAAGTAATTTATGATTAATGGAAAAAAACTTGAAATTCATTTAATATTTTATTGTTTATTAAAAATATTTTGACGCGGCGAGAGTCAATTTGCTAATGGCCGATGTAATCAATCAGAGGTTTCTTTAAATATCTTCGCATTTTCGTTTGATTCGTTGGTCTACATCTCTAATGGGCTTTTAATGTCTTTTTCTGATATCGAAATTGCCTCAAAACTTCGCGAATCTTTCAAGCCTTTTTATTGTAAAATATGTTCGACTATTATGCCAGTTAAACCATTTCGATCTTGGGGGGGGGGCGTTCCTCTCTTTCATACGATCTTGGGGTATTTTGTATATTGCGCGCACACAAGCATGCACGTACACACACATAGACATACACACGCACACACAAACATACACACACACACACACACACACACACACACACACACACGTACACACACACACACACACACACACACACATACACACACCTACCGCTCCTTTCTCTAAATGTTGAGCCTTTCTCTAAAGTTGATAATAAGATCTTTGCAGTTTCTAAAGATAAATCACAAATATTAAAGTCGAAAAGAACAAACAAACAGTATTGCAAGAAGTTAAAAATGTTGTATATACATAATTGGTGTCGTTAAACGACTTTTTCGAGTCACGTATTGTGCCAGGCAGTGGTATTACATCTTGTATCTATAGTGGCAGAAAGTTATTTGTCCATTTATGCCATTGTATGACACGGGAGGTTGCTCTACTGAGTCTTTCTTTGACATTGGTAAAAAACGTTTCAATTTCATAAAGAAAAACGCTAAACATGAGAAAATATGAACATGATAATTAAAAATAAATAATAAACATCAGAACCTGAATTAAATTTGATACAGATTAAATATGAATATAAAAATATCTAAATGGTAATTATGATAAATTTGTAAATTTTATAAAAACAAGCAATGCTTGTAAAGATTAAGTAGTTCCTGAGGAGAGGTTGTCTCTCGAAATGCATTGAGCCTATGTTGTCTTTATCTATCATTTTGTGTACTGAAACTAAATGTTGATAAAAAAGTTTGAACTAGCTAAAGAAACTTGATAAATATAACGCCTCATTATACCTCAATGTA
>JARUHE010350702.1:0-10090 GCA_031471125.1 Archaeomysis grebnitzkii
AAACATCAACGATTGTAAAAATGTTAAAATTGCAGTGAAAATGCACATTTCATACGTCCAAGCCACTGGCATTTCACGGACTTCGAACAAATAAAATGACTGCCGTGACAATTACATTCAGGACCATTGTAGCATTGATTGTCATATCTTAGTTGGTATGTGCTAATGCCCCAAAATAGCAAACCTAGGTTTTAGCTTGGCTTGTGGTTTGCAAAATTTGTTTCTGTGGCCCCCACTATTATTGTAATCAGCCATTCTAAAATAATCTTCCAACTGTAACTTACTGAAACCTTCCATAATCTTGAACATTTCAATGAAGTATTCTTGGCAGGGAAGTCTTATCACACTGATCCATGCTTTCATCTAATTGAGGATCGATTACCGCATTTATTTATTTGCTGATCTACATCATTATGTTTGAGGCCCTTACAGAAGGCTCAAAAATGCTTGGTAATTTAGTATCGAAGATTTCAAGTTTTCACACATATCCCCTATTCTTAAGAAACTATACTGACTCACTGTGTGTTTTCGAATCGAGCAGTTGATGGTCTCACCTCACGGACTGGCAGGCTTGAGGAATCTTGACCCTGTGCCCGTGATGTAGCCAGAACAATACAAGGTCAATGGGAGACCAATCTTTTTTCTATAGTTGGATAGAGTTTATGGAAAAGTTACCATTTGAGATAAGGTCAACCTCTTCTCTCTCTGAATACAAGATCAAATTAAAAACACATCTGTTCATAAAAGTTTTTCAAGCTTAGAAGATTGAAGTCTAGTGACCGCAAAGCGTGCTGTAAGTCATTCCTGACTGAATGGCGCTATAGAAGTTTATTGTTAGTGTTATTATTCATGCTCTCTGAGTTCTTGTATTCAGTGAGTAACACTTGAATTCTTTGAATATATCTTCATATGAGAAGTCGGCCATTCTCTTTTATGAAATATGCTTAATTTAAGAGGTATATGTTTAATGAAATTGATAATTTCGCCCTTTTATTTATCACTGTTCGTAAATAATCTTCAACAGTTTATGAAATTAAAACTTCGCGATGCAAAAATTAATGAACAACTATAATATTTTAATCCTTTTTTTCTAAAGTTGTACAACATTCCACCAAAACCAACCATTGAGAATGCGAGAATGCACCATTAAAAAAAACATTTCCCTCAATTTGAGAGTTTTACATTTTAAATATATTTTCAACTCTAGCTCTCAAAAATTCTAGACAACATAAGAGTGTGCCAATAATATTTTTTAATTATGAAAGAAACGTATACACGGCCTCAATTGTACTGCCCAATTGATATCTTTGATGTGTTTAGCTGCAATGAAAACATCGCATTTTTTTCTTGAAAAGTATCTTTCATTTTATAGTTTAATCTCATCAAGCATATCTTTATTCCGTTGTCCAATTGTGTTTTCTAAAAAATGACTTTTAAACTTTTATCTCAAATTTGGGACCAATCTTTGTTCGGACAATATCACATCGATTTTCTATATTGTATGTCGAGTACTTCCATCAAAGCGTTGTTGTTCCCTTTTCCAAAATTATCTGACCAGTCAAGTAACTCACCTCCTATGCTTTGTCTGATGTCTTCATTCTCTTTGTGAACGTTAACAATCAATTAGTTTATAACTAATGGATGTTTTTAAGTTTAATGTCGTTTTATAATTGTTAATTCATCCTCAGGATTCCGTAAGCCTAATACTGGTATAGGTGATAGTAGTTTCAGGAAATTTAAAAGCAGTTTCAGTGTTTCACCAAACCAGGCACATATGGTAGTGCTAAAAATCTTCAATCGATTTTCAATTTGTTTTGGACAAGAGAATAATACTTGCAATATGATTTTTGTTTTACAGAACACTAAAATAAAAATGTAATTACAAGCTCTTGAACATTTTGATTTCTGGACACTTATCTTTTTTAGAGTAGATTAGGACATCATTGTTGAATATTAACATGATCAACAACTGCATACGTTTTTTTCTGAATTTATAATAACAATAATAATTTTAAAATAATAGTGATGATTTTAGTACCAATAGTAATAATAATAATCAAAGCCATCCTATATGCAAATGTCTTAATATTAAACTAAAGTTTTTAGTTCATTTAAAAACCAGTTTTAATATTTCGTTAATTGCTGCTTGTCATTGTTAGATAAGGCCAACGCCTCGGATTATTAATTTACCATGAGACTGAACTCTTGGAGCTGATTCACTGAAATAAATGACCTGAACATCTAAAATCATGCAAGTATAGATACCAATAAACTTACACCAATAGAAAACAGTGTCGCAAACGTTTATACGTTTTGCTCAAGAAATAAAGGGAGCACGAAAGAGTTGAAGAACAAAATAAAGAACGGAAGGAGGTAAGGAGAAAAAACGATAAGCCATAGACAAAAAATAAATTAACTCTATAGGATAAACCAACAAAACTGAGAGACAGTTAATAAACTAATTGCAAGAGAAGTTTGCATCATAACTTCAAATTTTCAAAAATAATTTAATTCAACACAAATAATAATTTAAAAAAATGTCATAAGGGTGAATAGTCTTTGGAGACGAAGCCGAGTTCAAGCAAACAGAAAAGTGTTCCGGTGACTCATAAGGCACCTTCATTAACGTCGCGTAGCCTTCAGACATCGTTTTCTACTTTTATGAATTAATAAAAAGTTGTTCCAGTTTTTATTAAAATTTAACAATTACACCAAATTTTTATTCTTTATTAACGTCAATCTTTCATTAAGTAAGAAAATGTTACTTTTGATGCTATAATGACAGTAACAATGGTTATTATTATTATTTTTATTATTAGTATTATTTTTCTTTGTCTACTTTTTAATTTTTGTTGTCATTTTTATTTTTATTACTTGGTATGTAGTTGTTGTACGTATTATTTTATTATTTGGTATGTAGTTGTTGTACGTATTATTTTATTATTTTGGTTCGTTCATTTTTAAAGTTGTAATAACAATGTTGATACAAATACGGTAACATTATTACTACAGTATAATGTTACGTTACTTGTACCAATGTACACATATGTATATTTAGTATGGCTTCTCTTTACAAACAGACAACAAATACAACTTTTGTATTTATAACGAAATAATGAACAAATGTATTGAGTAAAAATCAATAAAACAGTCTAAGCTACATTGTTAAAAGTATCAACTAATTTAATATAAGTCCCTTGAAAGAACGGCGTTATCTAATAGTGTATAAAGACGAAATTAGTGAACAGCAAAAACAAATATAATAATAAAATTTAAAAAAAATATAAGTTTATTATGGTAATATTTTTGAGAAATTTAAATTGACACATAAAACATATAATTGCATCCATTTTGCATAGTAAATTATATTTTTTACCGATATTTATTTTCGATGATTAAATTTGGAACAATTTACATATTTAGTTTTATTAAAAAAAATTGGTTGATATGGACATAGGCAGATGGAGTTGTGTAAATAATGCAATGTTTGTTAGTATGCACAAATATTGTATGTACAATTATACAAAGTTGTTTTTAGTTTCTATTTCTTGGCATGTAATTGACAAACACCTCCTTAATGATGAAAACTTTTTTGAAGTACACGTTTCTAATGGTTGTTCGTTTACTTAGATATACGACTGAAATGCCTCAATAATTTCTGTCACTCTATGAACCACATTATGAACAACAACGATACACTATCCTCGGCAAGCACACGTGGTTTCAAAAGATGGATGTTGAAGTTGTCTGGGAGGCTTTTGATTTCAGTCAAAGAAATTTGTTTTGTACAGTATCCGAATTGAACTTTTCGCTCTTCCCGATCAGATCCATTCCTTACAAACCTCAACCTGTGGGTATTGATGATGATGATGGTATTGGTCTTTTGGTCAGATACATAATGGTCATGAGTTCTCGAAATAGTTGCCGAGCTTATGTAAAAATTTTGTTGGCAATAAATCGCATTTGCTCTTTTTTTAATCTGAAAAACATGTTCTTGCAATATATTTTAGCACACAATGATAGATATATCAGAATGACACAATTTTAAACATTTTATAAGACATTTAGTTTTCCATGTCGACATATCAATTTTTATTTTGTTTTTACATGTTTACTCGTTCTATATAATGTAACTAAGATGAATATTAAAACATCGAATAGTTATTTTTTTGTTTACACGTGTACACTATTCATGTTTGTTTTGTTATCATAAAGATCAGGTGCCTGATAGATGAGGTGTCTGATTGTGACAAAACAATTTAAAATCTAAATCTAAGACGTACATTACCAAATAAAACTCAATGACATTGTGTGATACAATGACAACACACCCAAAGTACATGGAAGTATGAGCTTCAATGTAACGCTTCACAGATTTCGTTTTTATAAGATTTTCTGATTGTTTTTACAACATGCAATTCATAAAACTATGTCCGAACTTGAAGGTTCCATAAGTGTTAAATACCTGATCATTTGAGGTTATTTTTGCAACACAAGTACTATAAAAACGTTGTAAATGTGCATCGTCATTGTACTTTTACGCAATAAATAATTTGTTTTTGTTTATTAGTAGTTTATAATTAGATTGTACACACGATTCATCCTGCTTCAGATATTTATTTATTTCGTAAGAATTAATATTTATATGTTTTGCTTAAAATTGTTAATTTTTATATTTGATTTGCATTAGTGTCATAACTGAAGGAAATTTTGTTCTGCTGGGTTAGAATAAAATGGAATAATATTGCTGAATAGTAATACTTAATCGATATAAAAATGTGTGACGATTAATTAAAACAATGTATCGTTTTAAATGTCTACTTTATGAACATTGAATGGTTAGTCTTTGCAACTTCACATTTTTAACTTGGTCGTTACTACCCATACCTAGGTGGCAACCTCAGCTACGGCGCTCCATCCTCCCATGATAGGAAGAAACGAGATCAATTAGGAGCTAATCTGACTGAATAGCTCGTGTGGACAAACCGAAGAAATTTGAATACAAGTAATCACTTCATAATAATAATGATAATAATAATAATAATAATAATAATAATAATAATAATAATAATAATAATAATGATACACTATATAATAACAAAATTGCGATTGTCGATCCCCCACTTATGGAACTCACTTCCGATTAACGTAAGAAATTCAAGTAATTTTGGTACATTTAAGAAGCCTTTGAAAAACTATCTTTTTAATTGTTGACTTTTCAATTTCTTGTTTCGTTATCATGAGTTTGTTTAAATAAAATATTTTAGAAGAAAATATTTCTACATTTTGTCTTAAAAATACAATCAATTACTATCATTATTATTAATAAATGCAAGGAATTAGTATTTTTTTTCATCAATGCAATTAGTTCGTATTATTTTTAATACATACAATTATTTAGTATTGTTATTAATAATTGCAATTGGTTAGTATTATTATTAACAAATGCAACTAAGTACTATTATTATTGTAAAATGCAATTGATTACTATTATTATTAATAAAAACAATTCAATACTATTATTAATAATAAACGCAATTAATTAATATTATTATCAATAAATACAAATAACAACTATTATTATTGGTAAATGTAATTAATTGCTATTTTTTTTAACAAATGCAATTAATTTGCATTATAATTAATATATGAAATCAACTACTATTGTTGTTATAAGATGCAATTAATTACGATTATTATTAATACATACAATTAGTTAATATTATTATTAACAAATGCAACTAGCTACTATTATTATTACAAAAAGCAATTAATTACTATTATTATCAATAAAGTCAATTAGTTTTAATATTATTAATAAATACAATTTAATTACTGTTATTATTAACAAATGTAATTAATTACAGTTATTATTAATAAATGCACTTAATTACTATTAATATTAATAATAAATGTAATTAATTATTTTTATTATTATTATTAAATGCAATTACTTACTATCATTCTTGATGAATATAGTTAATAAGTATTATTATTAATAAATGAAATTTAATTAACATTATTATTAACAAATGTAAATAATTACAATTATTGTTAATAAATGCAATTATTTATTATTATTATTAATAAATGCAATTACTTACTATCATCCTTGATGAATATAGTTAATTAGTATTATTATTAGCAAATGCAATTTATTTAATATTAATTTTATCAAATGTAATTAATTACAATTTTTATCAATAAATGCAATTAATTTATTTTATTATTAATAAATACAATTTAATTATTATTATAAACAAATGCAATTAATTACTATTAATCTTGATGAGTATAATTAATTATTATTATTATTAATAAATAAACTTAATTAATATTATTATTAAAAGATGGATTTAATTAATATTATTATAAATAAATTATGTTAATTACTTTTATCATTAATAAATGCAATTAATTGCTATTATTATTAATAAATGCAATTAATTACTATTATCATTAATAAATGCAATTAATTATTATTATTATTATGAGGTGACCAAGGCGGAATGGACATTGGCATCTAGATATTGCGTATTATAAAACAATCTGGGTTTTGCCTCCCAAATAAATGCGTAAATAACTTTGATTTATTTGCTCTTAACTGCACAAAATTGTCTCTCAAGCAAAGTTTTTTAATCAAAGACTTTAATTTAAATTTTTACAAGTTTTCAAAAGCTGAAGATATTATGGAATTTTTGTCATTTTTATTCGACATTTATTGCTTGAATTAGCATAATATTTTGATTAATATTTTGATTAATATTTTGATTAATGTAATACAATTAAATTGAACAAAATGTTAAAACAATTTATGCGCATTGACTTCTCATCAATTATTCTGTACTATCGAACACAAATTATTCAAATTGGCGCAGTGACTGACTCCGACCAGTTCAGTGCTCTATCATTCATTGGAATTCGTCATTACAATGCAAGGTAAGAATTACATAGCATGTGTGTCAATAACACTGAAAACACATGACTAACTTTTAAATCTTTAAGACAATACAAATTCAAATAATCAAATTGACTAACCTTTGTTAAAAGTGAACTTGTTGCTAACGTTGACTTGCACTTTTAGCAACAAAGGTTAGTCAGTTTTATGATTATTTGAAGCATAGTAAGTTAATCAAGTCTATTCGATAAATCTTTCAGTTTCAGAACAATTTAAATATAAAACCCAACCATCTGCTTAAAAAAATAAATTATTTATGGGAAACATACGTCAATTTGTTCAGTGTTTGAAGATGAGAAAATGACAAGTAGGTATTCTAATGCATTATTTTCAGGTTAGAAAGTATCAAGTGCTCGTTCAAAACAAAATAAATTAAAATATGTGAGATTTAATGCAGATGAGGCCATCGCATGTATTTGGTGCATGACAAAGTTATGCTTTCGAAAGCAGTATTTATTGTTATTGTGGCGACGCGTTACAAAAGCCTTGAAAGCAAATATTAATCACTTATATAATTCAGTTATTGTTCTTTGTTTTACAAGGGACCAACATTTTGATAAATAATTGCTTAAGGTCTGACATCAAGTGTTCTCGACAAGGTTGGTGTTACCTAATATCCTGGTCTAGATTTTAAATTCCATCCATAGTTATGAAACTTTTTTAAGTTGATTTTTTTTAAATATGGTTTAAATTATGTTAACTGCTTATGAGAAAATTGTAAATTTACGTTAGTTTTGTATAGTTTTTATATACAATTTTTTTGTCAATCATCAGAAAAAATACATTTTGAATATTATCTTCAAGGACAAATTTTAACTATTGCTTAATTTACGTTGTTAAATTAAAACTGTTATTCAAATATTTATACTTTGAAAATCACAAAAATATTATTTTTATATGATTTTCAAGTTATTTCTATTAAAAAAATTGTTCAAATATGTTAATTAATGTTTCATAAGAAAGTTAACCAATTATAATCAAATTAAAAAATTGCCAACGAGGGTCTCCGCCGTTGTTAATAAATGGTATGATCAATCGTATAGTTAATGGATTATTGGTATAGTCAATGACTCAACGGAATCGAATAGATGGATCAAGGGTAAAGTGAATGGATCAATAGTATAGACAATTACTCAATGGTTTCAATCATTTGATCAATGATACAAAAGGATTAGACTAATGTTATAATCAATGGAACAATGGTATAGTGAATGGATCAATGGTGTTTCATCAATTGATCAATTATATAAAAAATAAATTAATGTTATAATCAATGGAACAATGGTATAGTGAATAGATCAACAGTATAGTTCAGTGGTTGTCAATCTATTTGTTCTTAAGTACTTCTTGTCATGTTTATAGATGCCTGTGTACCCCTAAAATAACAACAGTAATTAACCACCGATAAACAAAAATCACAGAAGAAAAAAATGAAATCAATGCACCCTCTGAAAAGTATAAATGTACCACTGGGGGTACATGTACCCAAGTTTGGGAACTCTTGGTATAGTGATGGTATGCAGAAAAGACAGTCTCTCCATTAATCTAGTCGACATAAATCACTGCATTTTATTTTCTTGACATTCTCGCAGATAAGACGTCGAACAAGTTTCTTTGGCGACAAACTCGTAAATTTCGGCGATGTTTGTGAAAAAAGATTTGCTCAAAACCGGTTTATAGCTTTACCTATCACGTGATTGTGTGGAACTTTTGCGTTAGTTAATTAATTCATTATTTATTATTTATTTATAAATCAATTATTACTTAATCTTTATATTTATAAACTGTTTATTAGTTAAAAGTTCATTAATTTATTATATAATATCTGTACAGAATAATTTAAATATTCAAAGAATGTATAAAAATAATAAAACTATAAAAGTTCAATGATTTGGTCAACATTTATAAATGTTAAATCAAAAATTAATTAATGTTTATTTAACAACGAAAGTTTTGCTTGATGTTGCATGCATTTTAAATGACTTCTATATAAAATATAAAATCTATAAATACAAACTTTTTTGAAAACTTTTAATTTTTTTAAGCAAGCAACACATGAACAGATTATGTAACTTTCATAAAGTATTTCAATCTCAAGCAAAACAAAATATTAAGACTGGTTTATGAAAGAAGTTGTTTCCTCATAAATCAAAATTATTCTTCGCTATTTTTCTGATGAATAAAATTTAAAATGATAAAAATTAACTAAAAAATATTTTTTTAAATATTATTTTAATTAAATATTAATAAATATTTTTAAAACATTATTTTAATTAAGCATTAATAGTTTAATGATAATAATAATAATAATTATAATATAATAATAATAATAATTAAACATTAATCAATATTTTTAAAGCATGATTTTAATTAAGCATTAATAATTTAATGATAATGATAATTATTAAACATTGAAAAAAATCTTTCGAAAATAATTTTTGAAACTGAAACGTGGAGGAATAATTTTTACTCTTGGCGCCAAAGAAGTCAATGGATTCCATCTTTAGTGCTTGAGGGCAACGGAGTCTGAGGCAACGAGGCTCCAAAGTGGTCTCAAACAGCGTCCCTCATTATTCAAATGGTTTTGGTTGCCACATGAAATAATCCTGGCCTTGGTTGCCAACATTATTGCAAACTTTAGACGATGGTTGATTATTAATAGTATACTAACATTTGTTAAAAACAACGTTACTGACTATTACAATTGTATAAAAAATATTATTTTCATTATTATCATTAATATAATATTTACACCTCACTACCACTATTGTAGAAATTTAATTCTTAAGTTTTGAGGTTGAGCAACAAGAAACAAAAAAAACACTCAACATAAATGTTTAAAACCAGAAACCATAAACAGATTAAAATAGAAAACAAATGTGAACAAACAAAAATAAAAATCCTGCCGCCAGATTTAATCTTTTGAGGCCTAAAAAGTCTTCAAATGTTCAGTTGGGTCAGAATTATTTGTAATTAATTGTTTGCCTCAACGGACGAGAATCAACGCATTCCTTTTCAACACAATTCATTGGGAGGATAAGACTATTAATTGGGAGTGTGTGTGTATGTGTGTGTCTGTGTGTGTGTGTGTGTGTGTGTGTGTGTGTGTGTGTGTGTGTGTGTGTGTGTGTG
>JARUHE010350713.1:0-10089 GCA_031471125.1 Archaeomysis grebnitzkii
AAAATATTTTACATTGAAAAAATATTTATTTTGCTTCAAATTTTTTTGTTATTGCTGATTATATTTTTACAATTTAATTTTTTTTTACAATTGTATCTTATAAAAATAAATAATCCTTCGACATTTAAGCCGCATAGCGGTTTTAGGCATAACTAGTTTATGGTTTTATTTGTTTTTTCTTAATATCTTTAAAATATTAGGTAATTTACATAAGGAAGCTATTCTTTATTTCTATCAGGGCAGCCATTATTACAAATATAGATTACAATTATTTTTAATCTATTTTAAATTGCTGGTTTGGTAAATACTCATTAGCTACTAAATACGTTGTGTAATGATTCTGATGCTTGTATTTATATAATTAACATGATTAAACATGGTGTGGCAAACATGTTTTATAAATTAAATAACCTACCTGCAAATTACAATTACAACTGATGCTTGTATTTATATAATTAACATGATTAAACATGGTGTGGCAAACATTTCTTTGTAAATTAAATAAACTACCTGCAAATTAAAATTACAACTGATGCTTGTATTTATATAATTAACATAATTAAACATGGTATGGCAAACATTTTTTATAAATTAAATAACCTACCTGCAAATTACAATTACAACTGATACTTGTATTTACATAATTAACATGATTAAACATGGTGTGGCAAACATTTTTCATAAATTTGATAACCTACCTGCATATTACAATTATACCTATGCATAGAAACAACATGCTGGCTGTGGAACCACTCTTATACAATTAGCATCTGATCTTCTGAATAACATGGACAACAGACGCATACTATTTCTAGCTTTACTTGACGCAGTAAAACATAAAATAGAATATCTAAAACATAGAAAACAAAAAACTCATAGAAAAACGTGTTTTTTTGGGAAAAAATATATTTTTTTGCAACACTGGTTACGGTCGGATGCGTATTTGTCTAGTCAAATCTACGGATGCGTCAGTCCACAGATGAATATCGCATCCGTGCCTCATTGATTGTGGTAAATATTTTTACCAGATGATCATTTTTATGAATACCATGCGTCCATCCCAAGGTTAGTAATTTATTTATGGTTGTTTCATTTCAAAATAACTTTGCAATTAACCCTTTAACGCCGGAATTAATTTATTTTTTGACATTTTATTTATTTATTGAAAATAATGTTGAACAAACTATTGAACATTCTTGTCCTGTTCTTTTAAAGTTTTATCACAATTGCTTGTACCAGTCTTTTAAATGGTTAATAGTCACCAATATTATAACCTTTTAGCCAGTTCGCATTTTTCTGACTAGTAACATCATTTTTAATATATTCATATTCATAACATTCAAATTGTAAACAAAATTATTATTCGTTACTGTTTCAAACTGATGTGTTACCAATCATATAAATTAATCCTTCCAGACTATTGATCTGTTGATAAAAAAAAATGTTATCATAAACGATAAAAATATACAACAAATTGTATATTTTATAAGAATTAAATGTATCATATGTTTATTTTTTGGGACGTTAAACAATTTAGTGTTGTTAATTTACATAATATTAAAGATTCATTTAATGTTTAATCTTAATGTTTAGTGTTAATGTACACTATGCATGCTAAGGAATAATTTAATATGAAAACATTTTCTAAAAAGAAGTTTGTTGAAATTGCTTTTAGCTAAATGGTATGTTGTTTATTAATGTAATGACAGAGCTAATGATGTACTCATGTAGTGTGTTGCTGGAGTCATTGGTATCAACACACGTGGAAAATTTCAGGATTAATCTAATTGTTTTCTTTGTTTATGTCAATGTCTGAAACCAGTGATGAATTTATGTGTTCAATTTAAAATATTTACTTTATGCTGTTGTTTACCTACGTTCTTACATGCTAGAATCTCAATGGGAACCTCAGGTTGTATTCAGATGGGTCTCCGACAAGACTTCCAGGATGAACTTCATCATATAATTTCATTTGGAGTAGGCATTTGTGGACTCATCAGTGTCAGTCAGTGTTAATAGTCATAAGACAAACACATGTATATGGCAGTTGAACAGTCAGTCACCCAAGAGTGACCAAAACAGCAAAGCACAAAGAAAGATAAAACAAACACAAAATACAACACAACACAACACGTATGCATCAGTCAAAAAGTAATTCAAGAGCAAACAAAACAAGAGAACACAAAGCAAGACAAAATAAATACAAGTTGTATGTATACAAAAACAAATACAACAAAAAAATACACAAGAACAAAATTAGATAACGGAAGTTCAAATTTAAGAATAATTGAACAGTCGCTCACCCAATGCAGGGAGGGAGGGCAACATCAACACTTCTTTGAGCGATCATTCCAGACTCCTATAAGTCTGTACGTAATAAACCTGGCCCTTATGTCTGTATATACACGAGGGACAAACAACTTTCTCGGACGACCCCTGGTGACAGAACTAGCAACAACCGTAAACAGGCCATTCAGGGATGGTAGAAGATCAGAAATTACAGTATATCCCGCACCATAACAAGATCGCTTGCTCGCTAGCAATAAAAAATGCCATGAAAAAATTGGCTTCAATTAAGGTGAACAATTATGGAACAATTGTTGTTCTAGGGACACATCCGATTATTTTTAAAAACTGGTCGTAAATGAGAGGCTACAACGACTTTGTCAGCTTGTTGACAAATGTTATTTTCAGATATGAAATGTGTGTTTGTAGCAAACTCGATTTTTTTAAAATTATATTGTGCTATAGCTAGAAAAGTTCGAGTGTGAAAAAAAATTTCACAGGTGTTGATACTTTTATTAAGCTAACATATACTGTGTGCTTGTGAATACGCTTCCAATGTCAAAGCTATACAAAAACCAACGCCGACTCTACTACAGGCCTCGTACTTACTTGCCATGAAATCTTTACTATTACAAAATACCATTAGAAATACAACTGGTAGCATAGATACCAATCATAATCGTGCTATCGACTTAGTTTTTCTTTACCTCTGATCAACTTTGTTGACCATAGATCAACTATTTTAACATTGATCGAACGACAAGAAAGTTAATCCCGTATCACGAAAAAAAGGGTCGAGAACGTATTGTGAAAGGTCTGTAGTATACTGACTCGGCGTTGCAAAAACCTGTTGTTAGCTGATGTGGCTTTAGAATATCGACAGAATGATTATTCTGTTTTGTAAGTTTATTGGTCGTATAAGGTGCAATCATGATGGCACTAGGAGTTGTGTAGGACTGAAGCCTGAGCATCCAACTGAGTCGATGGACTGAAGCCTGGATCCTCAACCGAGTCGATGGTAAAGAGTTTTGGTGATTGTGAATTGTGGCAGTTGATGAGCCAGAAGAAAAAAGGTCGCACGAATGTAAATACTTCATTGTGGAGTCTTTTTTAACTTTATATTTTATATATTAAATTTTATGTTTGATATTAAATTTTTTACTTTATATTTTATATATTAAACTGTGTGTTTGAAATTAAATTTTATAATTTTTAAGTTAGTTTATAAATAAAGAATTATTTGATCAATATTTTTAACATCTTTCTTTTCAAGCTGCAATAATTTACTTGGCAGTTTGTCAAGTAATCTCACAAACGACTGTAACCAAGATTTGTTATTTAATAATAAGTCGATTTGATAATATGAACGCACTTCATTTCTTCATTAACATATATATTAATTCAGATCACTCCCTTAACTTGTTCTATCATTTAAATTATAAATGTTGTTAAATTGTATTCATTGCCCGTTTTATCAATAGAGTTTTCATGTATTTTATTTGCAGATTGACAGTTCTTTCGTATTATTACTTTAACCAATGTAATGTCGCTTCTAGTATGCGTGTGTGCGTCAGTGTAATAATAAAGAATTACACTGCAATAAAAATATTATAATGAAGCACAAAATAAAGTACGTAAAGTAATAATTATAAAAATGTGTAACATTGACTAATACGAGTTGATAGATTTTTCTTTGAGGCTAATGAAATATGTTTATTAAGAATCATATAGTTATTTTATGAGATATTCTTTCTTGCATTCGTATTTTGAATTACCTTATAAATTCAGCTGGTAGTTGTTCATTTCAGCGAAGTGAATTATAGTTTTTTTAATATACTGTATCTACATAAGCTTTTAGGATTTTCATTTAATAAAACCTCTTCCCAACTTGATTGTTTATAAATCATAAGAAATAGTTTTCATTATTTAGTTATAAGTAGAAGATAAAAATAATTGTTGAAATTTCAAAACTGATTTCATTTTTTCTTAAGCTTCATTATATTTTTAATAATTAACTATAAGAAAAATTATATTTTATGAATGAATCACTAGTGAATTTCTTGCTCGCCATAATACTATACTTCACATACTTTAACATCGAGTCTGCAGATACAAGTAGTTCCCTTGTCTTTCTAGAGACTTTTATTTTCTTTCTTACGCTCTCCTTTCTTTGTTTAGAGGTTTCTATTTTTTTCTTACACTTCCTCTTGTCTTAATAGAGGTTTTATTTTCTTTCTTACTTTTTTTCTTGTCTTAAAAGAGATTTTATTTTCTTCCTTTCACGTTTCCTTCTCTTTCTAGAGGCTTTTCTTTCCTTTCTTAATTTCTTTTTTTTTTAGATGTTTTTCTTTTCTTTCTTACACTTTCCTTTGTCTTTCTAGAGGCTTTTATTTTCTTTCTTACTCTTTCCCTTGTCTTCCTAGCGGCTTTTCTTTTCTTTCATACATTTTCAATTGTCATTCTAGAGGTTTTTCTTTTCTTTCTTACACTATCACTTGTTTTTCTAGAGGATTTTCATTTCTTTCTTACACTTTCCTTTATCCTTCTAGAGGTTTTCTTTTCTTACTTACACTTTCTTTTCTTTTCTTTCTTACACTCTCCTTTGTCTTTCTAGAGGCTTTTCTTTTCTTTCTTACACTTTCACTTGTATTTCTAGAGGCTTTTATGTTATTTCTTACAATTTCCCTTTTCTTTTCTTTCTTACACTTTTCTTTCTCTGCTTAGAGATTAGTTCTTTTTTTATTACACTTCCTCTTGTCTTACTAGAGGTTTTCATTTCTTTCTTAGACTTTTTTTTCTTTTTTAGAGTTTTTTTTCTTTTTACACTTTTCTTTGTCTTTATAATGGCTTTTCTTTTATTTCTTACACTTTCTTTGTTTTAGAAGCTTTTTTGCTCTTTCTTACACTTTCCTTTATCTTTTTTGAAGCTTTTATTTTCTTTCTTACACTTTCCCTTATCCTTCTAGAGGTTTTTCTTTTCTTACTTACACTTTCTTTTCTTTTTTAGAACCTTTTGTTTTCTTTCTTACACTTTCACTTGTCTTCCTAAAGGCTTTTATTTTCTTTCTTACACTTTCTCTTATCCTTCTAGAGGCGTTTCTTTTCTTTCTTACACTTTTCCTTGTCTTTCTAGCGGATATTCTTTTCTTTCTTTACATCTTCACTTGTCTTTCTAAAGGCTTTTATTTTCTTTCTTACACTTTCCTTTATCCTTCTAGAAGTTTCTGTTTTCTTACTTACACTTTTTTCTTTTTTAGAACCTTTTTTTCTTTCTTACACTATCACTTGTTTTTCTAGATGATTTTCCTTTATTTCTTACACTTTGCCTTATCCTTCTAGAGGTTTTTTTTTTCTTTCTTACACATTCTCTTGTCCTTCGAGCGGCCTTTCGTTTATTTTTTACACTTTTCCTGTTCTTTCTTTTTTTTCTTGCACTTTCCTTTGTCTTTCTAGAGATTTTTTCTTTCTACACTGTCCTTTGTCTTTCTAGCGGCTTTTATCTTTTTACACTTTCCCTTGTGTTTCTATAGATTTTTCGTTCTTTCTCACACTTTCCCTCCATAGTTTCTGGAATTGCTGCCAATGCTTTTTTTCAACTATTTTATTGCGCTAGATGTAACTGTATGAAATAACCAAAATATTATTATGCAATAGTTTCCTTGGTCCAAATATTTTGGCCATATAATACAACGGTGGAATCTAATAGGATTAATGGTCCAGCAAAGATAAAGTTTAGAAAAAATAAATCCAATGACCTGTTGAGAACTTCAAACAATTTATCTTAGATGTGCGTGTTTTATAAACTAACAAAGCGTTTATATTTTTAAAAATTCGAAAAAAGTTGTGATCTTTCAAAGATATCATTCATATAATAAAATATAAAAATAGTAAACTATAATAACATAATAAACTATAAAATTTAACCTAATGTATAAAAATAATAAAATATTCAATATAACTTAACATATGAAAATAATAAACACACTTGACAAACAACTCAAAAGTGTTATTATAAGCTAACTTTCAATTGTTTTTGCAATTGTTTTTACTAAGTAATTTTACTCTCTGTCTTAACCATGATTACCAAAAAAAAAACTTGTATTATTTATCAAAACGAAGATAAAAAAGTAAAAAAGAATTTTGTTTTCATTCTAATTTTACTGAAACTTTTTCATCTAAAACGTGATGCTCTGTACAATTCAAATGCAAATTTAGACCAAATTTTCAAATGTTATTTTGTGAATTTTTTTTTATAATATTCAACATTTTGTAAAATGGCGAAGTTTTATCTTTAAATGTTTGCAAGACTTGTTTATTTTGTTAAAACTCTTTTTCTATTCTTTAGTAATAGTTATGCAGCTCTAAAAGTTTTTTAAAAAAGGCTATAGAGTTACGTTTTTATGTACACAAATATTATTTTATTTGAAATTGCTTATCAAGTTTTCTTTCTAAGTAGTATAGAAAAATGGTTATAAAAAAGTAGCATCATCAAAAATTAAAAAAACTGTGATCCATTAAAAGTTAAGCACATCAAAAAGTTGTGATACAGATTTTCATAATAATTTAATATAATTAACGCAATGTTATATCATAATTAAGCTGGCGGTAAAATCAGCTTCTCTTAGATACCAGAATACATATAAAACTATATCCTTAGAAATCTTAGAAGCAACAATTAAATTATGTAATAGAAACTATATATAACCCTGGGGTACTGAAAGATTTTTCTGAGTTTAATCGAAGTTTAATTTAACGCTCACATGCATAGTCTTGGTTATATATATACTTTTTACCTTTTATTCTTTCACCGTGAACATTCTGAGTTATAAATATTTAATATACAAATTTTATTTAATATTGAATTAATTTTGAAAACTTTACAAAAAACAGAAAAATATATATTATTAATAAACGAAATTAGTAAAAATTACTTTTTTTATAACAAAGTACATTACATTTAAAATACTAAAATTTGTCTTTTGGAGATTTTGAGAGAGGTCTTAAAGTCACACTGCTAGTATAACATTCAACATCATAGTAACTTCATGAATTTTTTATGAGTAAACACGTAACTATTGATTGATTTGTATGCATGTTTTGTTCTATAAAAAAAACCGGAAGGCTACTTTAATATTCTGCCAATAGCTTATCAAGTATTTTATGTTGCTGTGTACTATTTTTCAAATATGTTTATCCTAATTGGTGTGTGTAGATATATTTTTGTGGATAGGTCTATATTTTGAGCATTTACATGTACAGTCATAGGCACATTAATTTGGAGCTTTGGATGTATTTCTTTTTAATTCCAACTTGTTTATTGTTTAGTTTATTGAACATTCATCGTAATAAAATTATCTTAAGCTTCAACCTTTCACTATATACTACAACGGAATATTTGATTATATATCTTTGGCTCTGGTTTAGTCTAAATCTTAGAGAATAATTCTCCTATGTGCATATCCAGATTAATGTGACTATCACTGTACATTTTCTGGCTAGGGATTTATATTAGTAACAAAATCCTAGAATTTAAAATATGCTATTAGTATATCTAATGAGAGTATTACCAACGCCGACTCTCCTACAGGCCTTGTACATACTTGCCATGAATTTGTTAGTTACATAAAATCATTTGAAACATAACTGGTAGAATAGATACCAATCATAAACGTGATCTCGACTTAACTTTTCTTCGTCTCTGATCAACTTTGTTGATCATTGATCAAATATTTTAACATTGATCGAACGACAAGAAAGCTAATCCCATATCAAGAAAGGATGGGTCGAGAACGTATTATGTAACTAAGGTTTCGATGTGAAAGGCCTGTAGTAGAGTCGGCGTTGGTAAGACTACATGTTCAAATATTGTTTTCAGTTGATGAAAACTGTTATTTCCTTGGCGATAACACATTCGAATTAGAATTAAAAATATTGAATGCATGTATCAAATTAATGTTTAGAAATGTTCCAATATTTGCACTTGTTTGCTTCTGTTATTTTAGCAACAATCTTGTGAGAATATCATGTACATTTGCACGCACAGAGCAAACACAGAATGTAAAACATCCTGAAGCATTACTTCCAGAACTTCTGAAATTGAATTTTTGTTGGTTGTTTATGTGTTATTTGAACAAGTCAAATAACACGATCAAATTGTAAATCATCAGTTGCAAAAGCGTAAATTAAAATACAAATCATAACATGAGATATTGCCTTGGGCCTCGTCGAGAAGTTTCACAACTAGACTACTGTTTATTATAATACACATCAATAAGTGAATAAAAACTGTTTTAAGATAAACATCATTCCTTGAGGCAATAGAAACATATATTTTTATTTCATGACATGTCAACTAAAACAAATTACAGGTATTAGACATTGTAAGTTTGTTGTGCAAAGACGTAATTCGCTCTTTAATGACTAATTTATACTATAATATAACCAACATTATCGAATCAAATGCATGCCAAACATGCAACCTAAGCTTAGTTGTTGTAATGATTAACTGAGAAAATGTTTTCATCTTGAATTGATACATGCATACACTATATTAACTCTATTTCGCTTGCAGTTTAGTAAAAGTGTTATCAAATATATAACCGGTAGCACAATTCGAAATTAGTGTTTATTATGTGTTTAATACATGCAAACCTTTGGATCAAATATTTGAAGAATTAAAGATGGTTGGTCGCCTCTACACATTTATAAATTATTTCTTGGTATTTATTTTATTTTAGGAACGCGTCGAAGAGTAATAGGATATCAACAAATGACGGAATAAACAATACTTCATTGTGATGACATTTAAACTATTTAAGTTATAACAAAATTTCACTTGAATATTTTCAACAAATAATGTCTACAAATGAAACAAAACATTCATTTGAAATAAATTATTGGGATAGGTCAGGAAGTAAAGCATAGTGAAACTAAATTAAAAACTACAGAATGTAACTATTTTAAAGAATTGCATTTAAGAACATAATTTAGGTATGCAAATTGTGAATTGCAAACGAAGCTGAGTAATGCATTATAATGCTGGTCAACTTTGTGAGGCTATTTTTGTTTTTATTTTTATAGTAGATTGTTTCGCTAATGTAAATTGAAGGAGTTTGTTTTTTATTACTTTTGACTCAATTCATTGTTATGGATTTTACAATTGGTTTTTATTTAATAACAAACTATATTTTTTATGATTTAAATTGTGTTTTATCATTTAAACAAAATGACATAAAATCATTTTTCATATACTGTATAAATATTAACTACAATAAACAAGTACAAACTTAAATAACTGTTCAAATTATTCGTATTTATACTTAGTCATGGAAAAAATAAGAGTTTTACTAACACAATACAGTTAATAAACGACAAACATAATCTATAAATAATCAATTAAACACATAAAAATAATTTGAAAAAAATACATAATTAAAATAATGTAAACTTTTTTAGAAAAATATGATGTACAAAGTATGTCATAAAACGCGAGACCCTATGATAAGAAAGCGACACCATATTGTTATGTAACCTCAGCTTCATCTTTAAATGATTCTTAATCTCCTCTCTATAATTCCAACTTTTTGGTTCCGGTTTTCCGTCCCATAAATTTAAAAGATTTGTCCCAATGGATGGAAATGTTTGGCCTGAGATCTTTAAACATATGCACGATATGTTGATTCATCGCTGTCTTGCCTTAAAAAATTGAGAGCCATTGATCGAGTTTTAAATTCAAATTAGCTAAAACTGAAGAATGTTGGTAGTAATTGCTCTAAGGCAAATTTTATAAAATTATTACAATAA
>JARUHE010350724.1:0-10089 GCA_031471125.1 Archaeomysis grebnitzkii
ATTTCTTATATAAAAAACAAAGAATGCCATTTCTTATATAAAAAACAAAGAATGCCATTTCTTATATAAAAAACAAAGAATGCCATTTCTTATATAAAAAACAAAGAATGCCATTTCTTATATAAAAAACAAAGAATGCCATTTCTTATATAAAAAACAAAGAATGCCATTTCTTATATAAAAAACAAAATGCCATTTCTTATATAAAAAACAAAGAATGCCATTTCTTATATAAAAAACAAAGAATACCATTTCTTATATAAAAAACAAAGAATGCCATTTCTTATATAAAAAACAAAGAATGCCATTTCTTATATAAAAACAAAGAATGCCATTTTTTATATAAAAAAAACAACCAACAAAAACAACATGCCCGACGACCGCAACGACTACAGAGTGGCAGTAAAATGAACAATCATTTCTGATTTTCACAAGGATCTTGAACATCAAGCAACCTAAATAACGTTCGAGTAATCAGCCTAAGTCACTTTATTTCTTAAAGATTAAAAAATAAAAAATAAATTCAATAAGTATCTCGAACCCTTCAAATAAAAATCTTTGTTAATCATGAATTTAATAAATTGTCTAAAACTTCTAAAATGTCTTCCATAAATAAATATTTTTTTCAAAAAAGTCCTTCAGGCATTCCTTAGAAGATAGTCCTTTTATTTTTATTAAATAATCTTCTCAACCCCAGGGTTTCAACCCCGATTCCCGAGGGAACCACAGTATAGAAAATGGATATTTTCGAGAACCACCAGGAGTAACTATTCTAAATAATTAGCTTATATGTTAGCTACCTATATACTGAAATGTTGTATACTTTAAAAAAAGCTTATTGTAAAGACTTATGCACATTTTTGCATAATATGCAATCTTAGTAAGATTTACATATATTAAAACGTTTTCATACCATGTGATTATAAATAAAACATCTTTAAGCCAGGAACCATATGAGGTGGTCCCCGGAACCACTTACCTAGTGGTGCCGGGAACCACTGGTTAACAAACCCTGCTCAAAACCTTCAAATAAAAATACGTTAACCATTAATTTCATTTTTTATAAAATGAATGTTTGAATAAGTAAATTGATTTCACAAAAAAAATATTACATATTTCGGTGGTTCACAAATCATCCACAGTCCCAACAAAAATCGGAGGTCACTTATTGAAGCCTTTTTCAAACCGCTTAAATAATAAGATGCAAACTTCAGCTAAAACAGAAATTCAAGACAACATTTCAGCACAAACACCAAAACTAATCCTCGACCTCAGAACAGATAATTCAAAGGCGTTTATTTGACAAAATTATGTTAAGCAAACATTATCTGGCGAACGTAATGATAATTTAATAAAAGGAAATTTGGGTCGAAAGGCAGAGCAATAAATTTAATTTTACATCCATGATTACGTTCCTAAAGGAAATTAAAAGAAATTAAAGACCCGACATTAAAATTATGTTTTTACTTTTATTAAATTGCTTTCGAGACAGAAAAACAATTTAGTAAAGATTAATTACATCCAGCTTAGTCATTATCATAGGCTGAGGTTTACAACAAATGTATTATTACCTTTCACGTTCGCCTGACTAGAGCAAGAACTTTGAAAAACATTTTATAATCTAGATAGATAAAAATAATTTTTTGTTAAACTGCAGTAAACCAGTGTTCATTTGTATACATATGGACACATTGATGTTAATATTACATTGCCACAATTTCAATCAACTTCAGTATGATTTTATTTTCTCCTCGTCAATTATTTATATTACCTAAACAAAAATAAAAAACTAAATTAAAACAATTGAATATGGAATTAAACTACCCTTTCATATGACATGACTGGTAGCCCAAAATAATTCTCAACATCTAGAAATGTAGATAATTTACATAAACATTACCTAGCACGTGTACTTTATACAAAATTAAACAAACTTTAATATTTTCAAATATTTTCCATGAATAATTCATGCAGTGATTTACTGCATGCTTTTATGGACTGAAGACTAAACTGTTAAGTTTTATGCATATCTATGAATAGCTCTTTTCTCATTGTGCAAACATTTTTAGTGAAAGCCCAACCTTTCCCCATAATGAGGCGAGGTATGTTCATAAACTCTGGTGCACAATATTATAGGTTGCGGTTGAGGAATGGGTCACGAGAACAATGATGAATTATTGAATGTTTAATAAAAATTAAAAATATAATCTACACTTGATTGAAAAAGAAATTATCAAAAAAGTTAACTTCATTCGTTTATGAACGTACTGTCCTATAACCAATTACATTTCAGTTTGTGTTTGCCAATGTATTAAACAAATAAATTCCGATAAATATATTACATTGAGTAAGTTAGAGTTCTCTTAGCCATGATGGGATAGTTTAACATGACCAACTATGCTTAATTTATACAGGGCATCTGATCTTAGGTGCGAGTAGTTAACAAGTAGTCTTTGAATGTCCTTTCACTACATATTCAAAACTGTAAAGTTATTCCACAATATAGCAATTATATGATCAAGACACTTATATCATAAGCGTATACCAAGAGATACACACAATAATATTGCACCGATAGAGCAATGAGAAAAGTTACTCTGCTTGGTTGCCGATGGTTCGAATAGACCACTTTCCTGCCTAAGAATTGATTGGAAAGTTGGTTTAAATTAGACACTGAAATCAGAGGTTATTCGGTACTGCCAGATAATGTAACAAATGTTTTGTTTTGAAAAACTGTAAATTTAAAACATTGGAAAAAAATTATTTGTTTGGTTCAAGCTAATTTGTATAATGAATATAGTAAGTGGTCAAGATATATCGTGAAACTTTAGATGTAGTTTTCACAGATATTTAATACAGATTACAGATATGAGTCAAGCAATGAAAAATTGCCAAACATTTCAAAACATACTAACCAAGTTTGGATAAATTATGAATTAGTAAATCATCCGTTTTAAAAGCATTTTAAAATTAGTATCTTGATTAAAGTCCACCACAAATAATCACTGCTCTAAAATAAACAAGAAACTAATTAATTTAAAAAAAATCTATAAATCCCAATAACAAATACTTTTCCTCCGAAAAACCATCACGGCCCAAACGAATTCCAGAAACAAAAGTTGGAAAATGTTAATGTTAAAAAGATTGTATTGATGGAGAATTTTTAGTCATTAACCTTTGTCAAAAACTATTTTATTTAGAAAAAAAATTGTTTCTAGTTAAAACCCTAACATTATGATACCGAGCAGTCAATATTTAATCTAGTTTCTACAAAAATTCTGTGAACAATAAAGTATATTAAAAGTTTAGTTTTTGAAAGCAAATGCGAATCGACTTTGACTTCAGTTCAGAAAAATATGAAAGCATCAAAATATTTTAATTGTCTTTTCTAGCCAGTCTTAAAAGTATCCTCGATGTATATATAATTCTGTTTTATCTACGAGTGTCATTACCATTGGTTTATAGTAGAGTATCATACATAAATAAGTGCAATACCAAAACTTTAAAATATTTACAGATCAATATACAAATTGCTAAAAAAATAAAACATTTGTATCTTCAGGTAACTATGTAGGATTATATTTCAAATCCAACGATATATGAAGACCATTACTTATGACCCAAAGATAAATGCGGGCTGGGTATTGTCAATAAGCTGTGGAAAAACCTTCATACAATTAATTATTAATACCGGGCACCTCAGCGGTTTGTTTATTTTACGACCATTTAATAACTTATATGAATTGATCTTACCAAGCTATTAAAAGAAGTTGCTTGGATAAATATTTTTGTAAGAACTTTGAAAGTGCCAAGAGTGCCTTAAAATGTTTACCAACAGAAGATTTTATTTACAAAAGAGAAAACTGAACATGGATTGCATAGAATTAATCAATAATTTTCTTCAACAGAATTTTGAAAAATTAACCTTGTTTTTAAAAATATTTACGACAAAGGCAGATGAAAGATTAAGCAAAATATTGAAAAATTTTACTTAGTTTTGGTCATTGAAGGGTTTCAAAAATAATTATAACTAAACTTTAATCTTAAATCGAACTAAATTTCTACTTCAAATTCGAAAAAAACACTAGTTACATATAACGAAACATTTATTTCGTATTACAAATTTTACATTTACAACGCAATAAAAATATCAACAATACAACGAAGAAACAACCAAGAGGAAAATATAATGAAAACTCCCAACAAAATTCACCCAACTATCAACCTCCTCCCACGTTGACAGTGACTAAAAAGTCATTTCTAAAAATAATTCCATTGATTAAGTTTTTTTGGGAAAAATATTATTTCATGTAAAGGAAATCGATTCGATGTTGAAGTGTGTTGGCGTCCTGCAATTTCGTTCCAATGAAAGTTCCTTTGGTTGAATGATGGATTCATATCTCGAGATTTTATGCGCAGTGTCTTATTACTGGAATAAATCCGTTGTCTTAAGAAATATCACTCTAGTAGGTTTGCTTCTACAGTTCAAAAGAAAGTTTTGGTACAAGATTTCCTTAATAAAGCATACAATATGATAATGTTACATTAACTTACATTGGGTATAAACTTTTGTATAAACTTGAACGACCAGAGTTTTCTATTTTTTGAACTCTGAAAAGTTCAAATGATTAAAATGGAAGCAAAAGCAAACTCCATATTCACATTATTCAGAGTGTTTCCGTTGATGAAACATTGATTTATTATTATTATTGCTATTCATTTTTTCTTAGTAAAAATTATTAAGAGTTTTTAACTTAATATTATTGATTACTATTACTATTATTATTACTATTACTAATTATTAACAATCATTATCAATTATTATTATGAATTATTATTGTGGTTTGTTTTTCATTGTAAGAAATATGTTGATCGTGCATAAACTAATTTCGCAGCTAAGCTGAAGCTGAAATGACAACCATGTCAGGCAGCAGTTCTAATAATGAACATTTCCATAAAATCGGCTTTTCTTTTTATACAACATCCAAGAAGAAAAAAAGATCGAGCTGTTCATTCATTTTTGTTTTGCGACTACAACAGAAAACCAAACCATATATAGCTGTTGCTCATACAGGCGAAAATCAGTTGTTTTTTAAATGTTTATTTATTAAAACTAATTTTTACAATAAAAAGAACAAACCATTAATAAGCTATAAACCTAAAACTAAAAGTCATAACTAAAAAAAGAATTAATAATCAGATATAGACCTCTCTCATTTGGGAGTTTCAATTTAACATGCAAACATATGTACTCTTACTAACTTTGAATTACCTCTACCAAAATCTACCAAACTTAAATCTAGTATTTCTTACTAGGAAGATTAAAAAAATGTCATTTTTTACCAACGAGTTAACTTTAACTTCCTAACATATTAGCCAATGGAATTTCAACGTTTATTTAATTTGTATCAAGTTCTATACATATACTAAGTTAAAAAATTAGTTTAAATAGATACACAATTGGTGTAAGATTTAATCAAGTTTCTAGATCTTTAAACATAATTCAGCTTAAAAAAGTAGTGTTGAAATTGCCGTTAACAACAACTCAAAGTTGGCAAAGATAAAATTTTGCAGTGTGTGTACGAGTGTTCAAATTCTTGTCAGAGACTACAACTAAAATTACAAAAAAAAAGAAAATATTGAATGTTGAAAAAAAACATTTGCATCATAAATATTTTGAACTTTTCATTCAAGTAAATATTTGGATGAAAATGTTTTAGAAAACAGCAAATAAATAAAAGGCATAAAATAGTTTTAAATAAAGGAAGTAAAAATGGTGAAAATAATATTTTATCCACAAAGTACTAAGCTTCGAATTTCTTTGAAAACATTTGTTTCTGCTTAGAAAACAGAACATTTGGGTGCTTTTACTTATTTCATTATTAAAATTGTTTTTATTATGATTTTCTTTTCAACTAATATTTTTTTTTCTGTAAATGCAAAGAATAATCAAGTTCATTTAACAGTGTTATTACAAGTTTGCTTAATTACATCAACTAAAATGTGTAATACAAAACAAAACAAAGACTTTAATAAAGTTTTGATTATAAAACAAGCAAAGTTTATTGCAGCGAGCAAGGAAATAAATCCCATATAGAGAATAAGTGTAACACATTAAGATGCAAACAGCAAGTCATAAGCTTGGTTGATTCTTTGTAGGCATATATTTAATTAAGTGGATTTTATATTAAGCTCTTTTTTACGATTCACATCTCTAGTTCCTAGACTTTTATTTTTGTTTTCAGACTATTCTAGCATTGCATTTTTTCTCTACAAAACCTAGTATGGTAGAACAAATCAAATTTATGGAAATATCTGCATGATGTAGAACCATTCAATGTTAAATTATGTATTAATAATATAACATTTGACTTTACTCGAGAACAACTCTGCACAACATTAAATCATTGGTGTGCTTACTTAAAAACAAGTTTTATCAGTTTGTCGAGTTTTGCTTTTAGAAATTAATATGAAGTAGCTTTCAGGATGTGGTTAAAAAGACTAAAATATCTCGGCTACTTATCAACATTCAACAATGGATAAGCATGGTCTGCATGGTAGAGACATTTTTTGCAATTGAATAAATGAAAATTTTGAAGTTGAATAACTTATTAAAAAATATAAAAGATAATTATCGACATATCGTGCAGTCTGTTTCAATTCTGTTGAAACCTCCACGACATACCAAGTGTATATCATACCATCAAAATTAATATTAAAAATGATATTTGATAGTGTGTTACGTCAAAACAACGACGACGACGTCGGAAAAGTAAAACTTATTACATTAAAAAATCACTCTAGATAAAATTTAGATTCCCAAAAGTTTAATCACGATAAAAGAAAAAAGAAACCAAATGTTTCATAAAAATTGCACAAAAGTATATTGTTAAGAGAATGAAAGAAATTTAAATTGAAAAGGAATTTAGAGAAAATTTTATCTTTGCTTTAAATTTGATTTTTTATCAGAAGTAATCTTTAAAATGTCATTTTAATCACTCCCATAAAATGAACGACTTTTTGTACATTCAAACTTTCAAGTAATTATTTGGTGGCATTTTTACTCCCTTTTTTAGGAAACATTTTTTTTACTAAATAGATTTTAAATTTTAGATTTTTCAATTCCACGAGGTTGGTTTCTTTGTTGAAGACTTTTCATATAAGCTGTTAGAAAATTCTAATATTAAATTGTTGAATTATGGAAAAAAAATTACAGTTTTATTAAAATCATTTCGTATATACAAAATGAAAAATCTTAATTACATATTGAAAATATGCCAGCATGACCAAAAATGCGGATGTCGGCCTACCAACTTACTATTAAAGTAGAATGGTTAAATACTAAAATCAAAACTTTTATATTCAATTTATTTGAACCTATTAAAAAATAAACAAAAATTAGATATTTTGATATTACAACTTCTGTTTTTATACAAAGGTTGGTAAAATAATGAAGGATGGAAAAGACTAAATAAAAGCACGAAAAAATCTTCACGCAAATTCGACATTTTCTTGGTATAAAGAAACATTTTGGCCTTTAACATTAAATCTGTATTTAATTAAATTAAGGTTAGAAACAGTACGATGGATAGGTCAATTAATATAGTAAATACCAAATAATTCAAGAAATTTTGAAATAAATATACAACTCGTTAGCTTTATTTAAAAATGTCCGCTATCGTTGTATTATATAGCACACTTTAAACGTTAAACTTCGCTTCAACTACCATTGTTATAAAAACATTAAACGGAAATAGTTTCTAATCTAAAATTAAAGTATTAAATTGCATGAAAATACTAAACGCATTCCATAAACATTTTCAGATAGGAGATACATTTTAAAATTATAAACTTTTCTTTGGAAACTTAAATTTAAAAAAAACAGCATTTTTCAAATTAATAAAAATAGCCCATGGCATCAAATATTGAAGAAACGATCAGCACTATTAATAGGTTGGTTGTGATCATGAAGAGGGCAAAGGCCAATGTCGAAGGAATTCCTATTTTGGGCATCACAACGCAACTTTTTTTATGCAATCGTCCACGTGTTTGAGAAGTGAATGAAGTTTGGGTCACCATTGGAATCTTAACACTTCAACAGTTTCTTGTAACACCGGTGATACACAAGTATAATAACTTACTCCATCTTATATAACATTAGTGATACAAAACAAGTTCGTTTGTTTTGATACATTTATACAGGCAAATATTTGCCTGTATAAATGTATGAACATGTTTTGTATCACTGATGTTACATAAGATGGAGTAAGCCATTATACTTGTGTATCACCGGTGTTACAAGAAACGGTTAAAATGTTAACGTCATGAAACCAAACTAGCCGGCGATCATCCACAAAGTTGTTCAATGAAAGGATTCAACCGCCAGGCGATAAAGAATATAAACTTTGAATTAATATTCAAACAGGCTCTAGCGTTAGTTTCACTTCGTTCACGCGCTCGATAAAACAAACATACAAAACGTTCTTCCCAAACCTTCATAAAAGTAATGATTTTTTAACTGAAAAGTTTTATGCATAAATAAATAAATTTTCAAAATTTATTTTGAAAATCTAAGTCCTAATTTGTCACGTTTAATTGGAGAGAAAATAAAGTAATCTTTAACGCAATTAGATAAGATTAAAAGCATAACAATGGTCAATAAATCCTTGATAAACAATAGGTATTATTATTATCATCATCATCATCATTATTTTTATTATTATTATCATTATCAATATCATTATTAACATTATTTTTATTTTCATTATCATTATTTTTATTATTATCATTTCTATTATTATTATCATTATCATCAAAATAAAACTTAAGTTATTATTATTGCATCCTTTAAGCCCGGTCAAGTTTAATTTATGGAAACTGGCGACCTTGTTAGCAAATGGTTGAACTTGCTTCACATCCTGTAAGGTGACATCATCTAATGTATCTTGGATACTGCAGTGACCCTTAAGCCACTAAGTGTATTTCAATCACCCTTTCACTAACATTTATTCTATTTTTTCAAAAAATTGAAATTTACAAAAAAAACGTAGTTTTTAGTTCAAATTGATGTAGATTATTGAATTTTTTTTAAACTAAATTTTGTGGAAGAATCTAAAAATAAATTTGTAGTCTTTGAACATTTTTCGAAGGCTATTGATAAACATAAATAGACTTAAAATCAGAGCTTAAGGATGTATAAGTGATGTAAAATATTATTCATAAATCAACTAAAATGGAATCCATTATTTAAAATTGAAAAGATTGGGATTTTGTACAAGCAATAAATTATATTGTTGATATATTATCAAGATAAACTCGTGAACAACATCCTCTCGTAACTCTGATCATAAATTCAGAATTCGTTTTTTGAAGTCCTTATTAATTGGATTTATTTCTTTCAACAACTTTGCCATCCATTAATATTGATCAAAAATAGAAAAACTTACTAAAACTGTATTGCTTTAATGAAAAAAATTTAAGAGCATTTGTGCTTTAGATATTAACATTTTATTCAGTTATTATAGCCAGTTAAATAAACTTAAAAATGTCGGGCATACATTTTTAACAAAAATATATTAAAGATATAAATTTTAAACTAGCAACTTATGGATGGATCATTTTCAATTTCACATCTTAAAAATGAAAAACTGATTTTACTAAAAAAAACTTCAAACATTATTAATTAGAAGAGCAAAATAAAATAAATATTTATTCAAAAAACCAAAATAGAAACGTCAACAACGATGTTGTGGTCGTTTGACAAAAATGTCAATAAGTCTTATTGAAATTTGAAAATCTTGACAAATTCGTTACAGTAAACCAGTATTTCAATCTCTCGTTTCAAATTTATATCTTTAATAAACTTTGAAGTTAGACTTTGCGGGCATTAATGTGAAGGATATTAAAGTCTTAGACTATTGTGCATCATAGTGATTCATCATTGGAACTTTAAAAGTTTACAGAATTTCGAAGTTGTCAAGTTTTAGACAAAATCTTACAACAATTTAGTATTACTAGTAATCCACGAACCGGACGGTTCCAATGTCTCGCGATGATTCATTCAGTAACTTTAAAAAAAATTTTCTCCAA
>JARUHE010350735.1:0-10089 GCA_031471125.1 Archaeomysis grebnitzkii
TTTCATTGAATCAATGTTAAAGAGAAATATGTATGTGTTTTTAACCCATCACGATACGATCTTGAGATTTGTGATACATTCGAGACACGGAAGAGTAGATGCGATGCGGAAAAAAGTCGGTTGAGAACAGGCCTATAAATACCAGCCATAAACGTGATATCGACCTAACTATTCTTCATCTCTGATCAATTTTGTTGATCATAGATTGTCCACATAAAATAAGGTGCCAGAAATTTCGCCCACTAGCACCCACATTCTGGTGATTATATTTTGATTTCAAAACTTATTAACAACTATTTACATAAAAAACTAGCTGCTGATTGAATTTTCCTGATTTTTTAAACTTTATTGTTGCAGGTATGTTGATGTGGTACATTGAAATACTACAAAACTATGACTTTCTCAAATCATTTATTTTGATGAATTATCTCAAGCCATCAATAAAAACATTTAAGTTTTTTTCGGATCAAAACTGTAACTCATACCTACTTACAAATAATAAGATGAGACGAAAACTTCCCCATAAAGCTGTAGAGCTACTACTTACAGAACCATACTCTGATAACGATAATAATGAATGATGTTCATAGTTTCTAAATAAGTTTTCGTTTTGATATAATTTACTGCATATTTTATTATGCATATATTCATATAATTAATATTTATAAAGTAAAAATATATTAATTCAAGTGGCATTTAGTTAAATGTTAAAGCATAAAAAATCCTTTAAGCATTATTTAATTAAGCCTATTTATGTTTAAAATCTTATTAATTATTATAAGTATTTTGCTTTCTTTTTTATTAACTAACTACCCAATTAGTGAAAGGTATTATAGAATCATAGATATTTGAAAATTAAATATGGTTTATTTTGTATTACAGATTATTTGATATTGTACAATTACTAATGTATTACTAAAAATGTTTTTTTAGCATTCTTTTATATTGTATGTGCAAATTAGAAAAATCTCTAAAAATACATTATTTAAAAAAATATATATAAAAACACATTATAATGAATAAATTATTTTAATGTACTCATATAATATAGTTATACGTAATAGTTAAAATATTTATTTTAGCATATTTCCAAGGAATTAGAGTTTTGTCCAAAAAACAAGGTTTCTGGCCCACAATGGGTAAGCTTTACAGTTAACAAAATTCAATTAAATGCATAGAAGGACTGTTACTTGCATTTGGATTTTTTAGGAACAACAACAGGCTGAAGAGGGATGAAATTAAGTAAGAAATTGTTACATGCATCACCACTTCCTTGTACCTTACTTGTATAGGCAATAAACAAGTTCTATATGGTTATGATTGTTTTTGTATAACGTCTTTGAAGACGAGCTTTGGCTGCAGCTCTCTTTACTGTCCCTCCAATAATATTACAAACATTTTTTTTTCATGTGCTGTTGGAAAAAAATTATGTGTCAACTCCATAATCAGCTTGATGATGGCACAGATTTAGAAAATTGTATTTGTTTTCATATTGTACAGCACAACCATCTGTAAGATAGTGTTTTTTTTTCAATTTGGGTGATCAGAACGAATGTCTGGTGGTATATCTTGCACCATTATGTATTATGTTTCAATGCATCAGAAATAAAGAAATAACATTGATGGTGGCTATTATTTGATTAATTCCAGTAAAAAACAAATGGATGTATTGTGCATTGAGAGTTTTCCCAATGAAGACCTTGTGCTGCATCCTGGATAACGAAGGCATAATTTTCTACATGCAAAGTCTTCCACCAAGCAGCCTTCATGCAAGTTTAGATTATCCTTCACATTTTCAAAATATTCTATTTGGGATCTGCTAATATAATGATGTCTTTTTAGCTTTTGAAATTCTAGTGCTCAATGATTCAATAAAATTGCAGAATTTTCAATTCATTCAATCATAGAATAGGGGTCCACTGTCACCCACTCCTTGTGGGAGAGCATCCATTATATCCAATTCATTTAAATAATCCAATATGCCGTTTTACGTGGACAGTTCATGAATATATATGCATCATGTAATCTTTGTTTTTCTATTTTACAAACTGATTTAAACAGCAATTGTTTATACTGAAAATGTTTTAACTAAATAGCTGCAACTTAAAGTTTTGGATTTTAATGATATTAATACAATGTATGTAAAATATAAATCATCGATACCAAATAAGTTTCTATACATAGTTTAAATTATTTGTTTTCAGCAACATATTTTGTTATATATTAGTTATTATAATACTTTATTATGTTTTCTTTTGCTAGTAATAGATAGCTAATTATATAGATATATATCATAGTTATTTTGTATACTCTTGAGTGATTCTTTAAACTAAGCAAGCAGAAAGTGGTCATTTCATTTTTTATAGGTTATCATTAATAGTAGCTATATCTATATATATGCATATTATCTAAATTGAAAATACTATTGGTGTGTTGGAGGCTGCACTTAAAGGAGAGACGAGAATTAAACACACTTTTCGAGATGTTGATATGAAAGCATTGCAAAGGGGCACATCTAATAGTCATTTATTATTAAATATTAGTTATATTTTGGTTTGTATATATTTAGCTACATATATTGATATGAATAGAACATAGGTAGCTTATATATCAGAAAGATGTTATAGATGAATAATTCAAATATGTGGAACATATATTTAAATGAAACAATATTTTTTTATATTATGGCTAAAGTATTTTGTCTACTTCAATTTAATTTGTTTTACATAAATATAATCTATATAAAAGTAACATCTATGAGTGTTTTATTCCTAATCTATCGCTAAGGAAAATTTATATCACCTCAAATTGAACCATTT
Source organism: Archaeomysis grebnitzkii (assembly GCA_031471125.1). Taxonomy (NCBI): domain Eukaryota; kingdom Metazoa; phylum Arthropoda; class Malacostraca; order Mysida; family Mysidae; genus Archaeomysis; species Archaeomysis grebnitzkii. Next base: position 2,820 of record JARUHE010350735.1, read on the forward strand.
TTTAAATAGTGAAAAACAAATAAACTGTGTATACAAAATATGAGTTTCAACTTATTTAAATGTAAATACACAAACTTTCATGGCATAAATCAACTGGAGACAAATACACAAACTTTGTATTACATATTCATATGTTAAAATGGTCATAAAAAATTTTAGTGAAATATTTTTTTCGGAAATCTTTTAGTCAAAGTGTCAAATTTGATTTAACATTTCATTTCGACCATATTTTTTAAATTTTAGGTCTACATAAAAACAAATAATATTTTTGAACCCTCATACCGTTTTGATAAATTTGATATAATTTTACCTAAATACAATAAATAGAAAAAAATTACAGCTCTCGGTCAAATGCGAGGTCAACGCTTGACCCACAAATAACCTTGCCCATAACGTTTGAACCATTGGTCCAAAATTTAAAAAAAAATTGAGATTTTTATTTGTGTGTAAAAGTAACCTATGTACCAGTTTTTATGAAAATCGAAGAAGTGAGGGTGTTATGCATTGGGTGATCTGTCCTTCAAATACCCTATAAATAGTTTATAGATTCAATATCAGCGGTAGCCTATTGAACCTACCTCTGGCCCAGGTCTGTTTTCCAGTGCTATGGCGTACTATGGTACGTCATAACAAAAGCTGACTTGGCCCAGACCCATTTGCCAGTACTATGGTAAGCCATAGCGAAAACAGGTCTACCTGCTAGATGTTGGTGCTGTCTGGAAGAGGCCTGGCAAACGGACCTAGACCAGAGGTTAGATTTAACAGACCACCGCTGATATTGGAACTATAAAATATTTATATACAAGTGTAAATAAGATCATATCAGTTTTTATCTTATTATTTATATTAATGAAATTAGAATAACAAGTCAATTAAAAATTTGAAATGAGTTATATAAATAAAATCTTTTTTTTCACGTGCATTATATATATATATATATATATATATATACATATATTTATTTATTTATTTATTTATATACGTGTGTATGGACATTACATTCAGTGACATTCTCAATCTAGCAATCATGTCGTGCGGGCGTCTTTCTTTTGCTGTTTTTTTGTGATAATTCTACTTTTTTTTGTTTCATTTGTTAATATATTTTTCTTTTACATACCAAATTTTGATCACCTCGAGCTCAGGCATGCACTGTTGTTGAGCAGCAGATGATCTTCCGGATTTCAAATCCTCAAAAGAAATAACTTTCACAATTTTCTGTAAAATATGGTCTCTCCATTTAATAAAGCAGATCTAAAGAAAATGGTCATGCCTCCCGTGCAAATATTTTGGGCCAAAAAGTGTACGAAACATGCACTTTCTTCGTTCCAAAAATAGCCCGAAAAGTACACTGTTTTACCCATTCCCGGCCAGAATCGGTTCCCTTAAGGTACACTTTATCGGGCAGATTTTCGGTCCAAAATCGTACAATTATAAAACTTGTTTAGTTTAATAAATATATACAAAAGTAAATTATTATTATTACCATTTATTTTCCTATCTATTTATTGATTTAATTTGATAATTTTTCAAGTTTTAATTTTAATTTAATATTTTATTTTGCTGTGAAGGTGAATTGAACTCGGGGCTCTTCTATATTGATGCGGAGACTATCAGTTGGGCCTGGGGGAAGTTGGGTTTAATGTGGAATTTAACATATTTATGTTTGTTTTTTCTTTTCGAGTAACTTATTTTTTTAATGTACGTTATATTAATAGTTAGTTATATACTTATTAATAAAATGTAAATAACTTTTAGCTTAGATGCTAGACAATAATTTTGTAGACATTTCAAAATTGTCATACACATCGACCACGATAACTATATATAGTATACTAAATAAGTAGTTATTCTAGCTAGACTTAATTTCTGAAATATCCTAATTTATATAACTTAGATAAGTTTTACTAGCTAACAAGTTATGAATGCAATTATCATTATGGTGCTATAGCTATAATTACATAAAATCACGCCAAAATGATGCAAGATAAAAGTACAAACTGTACGTTTTTTCTATCCATTTTCTAGTCAAAAAGCGTAGTCTACGACCTAAAATTTACTCTTCTAAATATGATTTATGCATATTTCAAAAGCAGAGATAACACTGACTTTTTATTTCTTGATCCATTAATTGTAGAGTACATGTATTTTTTTTAAATGACAAGAAAAATTTATGAACCGTATACTTTTCATACAATTTTTAACGTATATTTTTTTCGTTCCAAAATCGTACTAAAAAAAGTCCGATCCATATAAATCTATATAATTAAAAAAATATTTTTTTTTTACATTAGAACTACTGTTTGAGTTATAAGAAACAACTTAATTTATAGTCTATGGCCCAACGATGTTTGCAGGGTCTGTTGTGCAAAGAAACCTTTCCTCATGAAGTTGAAGAAAATTTTGATGTTTTTTGTAATCAATTATATTTCTAAATATTGTATGTAATGTTTCATGCAATGAAATATATTGTACAGTACACTCCAGTCCAAGCCCAGATAATGTACCCACCCAAAAAAATAATTCTTTGTGGAAGCCGAGCTCCACCATGCATTGATCTTTAAGTAGCGTTTAATCAGTGGGCTTGCACCTTATTTTAATCATCACATCCCATCATTTCAGGAGTTCTAGACTGTACTTATATCCCACAATTTTGAGCATGATTAAAACTAATCTTCTAGATCCGTTTATCCCACGGATTTACTTAGTGGCCCAAACCCAACTATTTAAGATTCTTATTTGATCCTTTTTTAGCTTTAACTTTGATATGGGTCTATTTCAAAGTCTTTCTCTATCGATTTACACAATGAATTGACGAGATGGCCTGCTATTTCAAAGATCGATAAAGACTAGTATTATCAGGGTACTAACAGGACAAAAACGAAATCAATATGTGCCGTCGTTGAAATCAATGATCTAGTCTAATTTTTTTTCACTAGTCCATGTTTTATCATTCAAAGTTATACAGTTCGTTAGCTCCAAGACCGGTAACACTACACAAGTTTACATCCATATACAAGAAAGCCTACCCAACAAATACTGGTTGCATTCACTGTACAAGATATATTTCTGCAAATTGATTTACATCAATGTTGCCAACTGTAATTTCCTTCTCATATCCACAATCTTTTGTCAGATCATGAGTGTTTGTTATAAACAATAAGATAGATAAAACGTTTTATTTAATCTGGGATGGTTACTTTAAAAAAAATATAGTACATAGCTTGCATAATGGTTCAACAAAATATTGTAGATACAAGAAAAAAATTACATTTGCATCGATATATATTGAAAAGCTACGCAACCGCAGAAGATAAAAAGGAAGCCAGAATAGGAAAAATTAAGAAAGGAATTGAGAAAGTACAGAAATAGAAAGCCCTATGTGCTACTTATGATTAGGAAGATTGCAGCAAAGGCAGTTAGGACAGAGCACCACATCACCAACCCTATTTCCACTTTCCTCTATAAAATATATCAATAGCCTAACCATATCAACAAAAGTAAGGATCGATTGAGCAACATTATTTTGGAACAAGTTAGTTCACAAATTGTTCAACTGGTGAGGACAATATTTGTTGGGAAGACAAAACTGATGACTTACTTAAATTATTATAAATTTGAATCTAATATTATTTGTCTATTTTAAAACAATGATAGGGTGGATATAAAAACTCGTTAAAAAAATTATTACAAACAATTTTACTAAAGACATTCAGCTTCCATCAAGATTTTATTGTGTGATAATAAGCACAAACATCTCTGTTCCATGGACAGCTTTGAGGGTGATTGTTATGAAACCAACAAGGCTTAGATTGCACTAAACCTTTTGCCACTTTAATTTGCTTCATAGTTTTTGGTACCTGTAAGAAATAATCATAAAACATATTTATTCAAAAGAGATTGATCAATGTAAAAATTTTTGGAATATTTTATTTTCTTCCAACAAAATAGAACTATATTAAATTAATCATAATTTTCTGTTAGTCTAAAATTAATAATTTGAAATGGCTTTATTGTATATCAATTAATTTGCTACTACAGTCAGCAATGTTATATTTCTAAACACATGGCTTGAAATATATATAAATTAGGAACTTAACATCTCTCAATTTTACTGCTTTTACCAACTATATTTCATTCAATACTGTTGCCATTCGCTCACAATATTCATTCCATTCTGGATCATCATATCTTTTTACCACTTTCTTGTATAAATATTTCATTGTACAAAAAACTTTATAATTATACTGCAACCGGTTTTTATTTTTCTTGTTTTTGTATACTATTTCTCCAATGCAAGTTGAATGGCAATCTATATTGCATATTTCTTTACTTTTTAAAAATATATTTATGATTTAATAAGCAAGAGCACCATTTCAATTTCATTCTATCATTTTTAAAAAGCTCTTACCAACAAAATGGTATACAAATTATATTAAAATCTTCTACTTTTTAACTTTTATTTATAGTTGACTGAATAATTGAAAATTATTTCATTTAACGAGGACTCTTTATTTCTTGGTTGTATAATAATCATTGAATTATAAAATTTTATCAATTTAAAAAAAATGCTCCAAATTTAATAACTTTTTTTTGCAATTCTAACTATATACGACATTAAAATATAAAATTGAGAATTGAATAGCAAAAACACAATTAGGATATAGCCTAGTCCAACAAACTAGTCATAGATGATGTGAAACAAACAAATAGTATTGGCTTAAATCCTAAAATATATAATCCTATGTTAACTAGATGGTGATAAATCTCAAATGTAAGATATTCAGAAATGTTCATCTTGGCAATTTCAACTAAAAGATTATGATAAACAACTTTTGTTTAATGAAGCTTGCATTATATTCACAAATGAAAAATTTTATTAAAGTTTCGTGATGTAAGTTTACAAAAATAATCTCAATAAATATGAACTTTAAAAAAAATTACTCTTAATACCGTTTTGTTAAATAAAAACTTCTGCAACATTTCAAACAAAGTCGACTTCAATACTTATGGATGACAACAATGGAAAATACACCTGTGTGAAGCTATTTAATTACGGCAAACTTGACAAAAAAATAAGCATTTGTTGGAATATAAAACTGGTAATCCACGAACCAAATGGTTCAAATGATGATTCGCGATGATTCATTCTGTAACTTTTAATAAAATTCTATCTCCACAAATGTCAATCAAAAATGGTATTACAAAGTGAGAAAACATAATTTAATAAGAAACTCACCTTAGAGACTATTTATGTATACTTCTTTTCCAATCTATTGATGCATCAATAAAAACAAAATATGAAAAAATGTAGATAAAAAGTGATAAAATCAAATAAAAACACCTAGTAAAATATTAAAACCAATAATCAAGGCTATATGAAAATAAATAATAATAGTATAGATGATATATAAGCATTCAAGTCATTATCTAACGCCGACGACGACGACATTGGAATTGCTATGCCTATGTAGAGCTTTGCTATGAACGCTTGACAAAAAACTGCTAAAATGTCGATTTTAAAAAAAAATTGGCAAAAAATCCATCAGGCATTCTTACTTAGAATTTCCAGTTCTTTCATTTGTTTTAAATAAGCTTTTCCTTAAACCTTCAAATAAAAATCAAGGTTAACCAAGAATTTCGACTTTCTCATAAAATGTAGGTTTCAATGAGGAAATACAGATTTCATAAAAAAAAATGTTAGTGACAAGTGTATAATGTTATGTTCTTTATTTTCATTTAAACAAACAAAATTTTTGGATTGTCCACAAATCATCCATCCACTAATAACAAAACCAATCAGATGTAATTTATAGAAGCTGGTTTTTCAACACAGCTCAATAAGCTGCATGATGAATCAATGTAATAATGTAGTACTTCAAATATCAATTACCTGCAATTGAACTTGTCCTTTCCTCACAAGGAAAATATTACTATGATTTTTGAGCAACGTTTGTAGACCTCCACATTCTTTTTTCAGGGCTTCTAGTTGAGCAGCATTGAGTGTCTTCGCTATGTCAGACAAACAAGCTGTCCCTCCTTTGTTCCACTTCTTCATGCCATTTGTTCCAGTGTCAATCTATAGTGAAACTGTTTGCATTATTTGTCATTTTACAAGAAATAATTTTGGTCTTTATAACAATATGGAACTATCTATGTTAATTACAACTTAAGAAATTGATTACCTCAACAAAATACTTTTTGCATAACAACGTATCTGTGACAAGAGAGACGATCTCCTTTTTTATATCGTCATCCACTGTTGTACAATTTTTAACGATGGGGTCAACAGTTCTATGTTTGAAATTGCTAGTCCATGAATTGGTTATGTCTTGCTGTTCGGAATTTTCTGGTGATACTAAATGGCTATTTTTACTAGTATTTGAATATCTATTACAATTTTCTTTTATGAAGCTATTAATTTTTTCAACAACATTGTCTTTATCATCACAAGTATATACCCTTTCACAACCAATAAAACAAACTCTTTTTGTGGATGGAATTCGAAGTTTATCTCGTAACACATCAAAACCACAAACTTTTCCGATTTCTTCAACATAATCTAAATAATCAAGATATTGACTCTTATCTGAATTTTTTCGTAAATATTTATTTTCAAAGTCAAATGGACAACATGGAATGACAAAAAAGTTTGTTTTATATGACGACTTCATTGCTATGACTGGGAGCCAGGGTGTCAGCTCATCAGAGTGATTTCCAATTAGCCAATCATATTCTGGCATCAAGTGGTGATCGTTTGGTTCAACAATTTTTTCCTGTAAATTAAAGAATGCTTTAAGAATGTAATCAAACATATTCATTTGTTGTTATTATTATTAGGTATTTATTAAAAAACAAGAGTGAGTAAATAGTATGGATTAAAAGCTGTGTCTGTAAACTCAAAAAAGTCTTTAAATTTGTGTAATTGTTAAATACAATTCTATATTTCATTAATCTTTTCAAATATTATATGTTCTGATTGAACATAAAATTTACCTCTAGCGAGATATATTCATACTTTACTTTTATTTGTTTTAAATAAGGTTTTCTCTAAACCTTTAAATATTAGTTAACCATGAATTTAATGATAAAATGGCCAAATCCACAAATTTATAGAATGTCAATTATATAAAGTAACCTAATTTTTTTTTTTTGGAAAAAAAAGTCCTAAAGTATTCTAACTTAAATGTTGTTGTTGTTGTCGACCCCACCCTGACCTCGACATATGAGGACGGGGCCCTCACGTCGGAGGATCTAATCCCCACCCCAGCAG
>JARUHE010350746.1:0-10089 GCA_031471125.1 Archaeomysis grebnitzkii
TTAATTGCACTCATCAAACTTTGAGATAAGTAAAAGAAAACATATTTACGGCGAGGGCATCTCTCATATTCATACGTCAGGGCCAATAAGATGGCATATAACTCGGCACATAGGTACCAGCACTAGTGATCAGGTTACGACTGAGTGCAACATGAAAATTTGACTCGTGGTGCATCAGCCACCAGTTGTATGCTGCCGAAGCCTCAATTATTGTGGCAAACTGGACGAGGCATTTCCATCTCATAATGCCATCTCGCCAGGTCATGATTATCTTCGAGAAATTTCCATAGTTGTTCATGGATGGACAATAATGTTTATAGTTAGGCGACGAAATGTCGCCAGTTAGCACTAGGACACGTCCTGTGTAACTGTTGGAAGAAGGTGGGTCATGCACGGGCCCAATACACGACTGGTCTAAGCCTGTGCTCTCGGAACCAGAGGGAACATTAAAGAGAAAAAAACTGGTCGCGTGCAGGACAATTATCCAGCTGGCCTGAGCCTGCTCTCTCATGGCCAGAGAAACCTATCGCTTGGCGGGAATGCATTACACTTTATCATAGTCCAAGCGTTTATTCCTTTACCACCTACGATAACAAATACTAAGAAAATCAGCGACAAAAATCCAGAAATTGGCTCATTCGTAAAGAATGTATCAGGAGCACGACGTGGACGTTTTCTGGGTTACCCCCATTTATATATATATATATATATATATATATAGAGGTATGTATATACATTTATATACATATATAATGTAAAATGCATATTTATTATATGTTATATATATTTTATATCTCTTTTTCTCAATTCCTTCTCCGTCTCTTCACATCTCCTTATCACTATCGTGTTACCCTATATTCTTCTTTTTCATTCCTTAATCATCAATGTTTTCACACTTTTACTAATACACTAATTGTTTTTTTGAACGTATGTATGAATCCCCGGCACAAATGCATTTAGGGCTAAGACCCTACTTACTAAACAGACCTAAAAATTACATCAAATATTATCTATGCTCCAAGAGTCTAAATTCTATCACCCATGCACTAATGTATTAATCAAAATATGTGCAATTCTTCAAAAGCCAAGCATCTAAATTTCTAATTAAGAAGATGTAATTTATAGTTTTGTTTTTAAACTCTTTCAAAATTTTAAAACCATTTTCTGTTCGTAATAAGTGCATATTCCTAACACAAAAAGCTGAATGTTATAATTACTCTGTTATAGTGAAAACACATTTTCCTTAATTTATTTCTAGTTTAATTTCAAATAAAATTACACTTGCAATGTTTAATTTCTTAATGATTACTCCGACATTTTTTTGTTTGGAAAAACGAATAAATTTGAAACTTTAGTTGAAACAAAAATTCCTTAAAAGTTTGTTTGAAGCTTAAAATAGTATAGTTCATATGATCATGTGTGTATGTGTGTATGTGTGTATGTGTGCATGTGTGTATGTGTGCATATGTGTATGTGTTTATTTATCTATATTTAGTTTTTACTTATAAAATTATAATTAAGGCTTTTATATATAGAATCTATGGTTCTTCACGGGTCATTAAATCGCACAGTATTGAATCTCATTAAAGTCTGCCCACACCAAAGTTCACAGTTAAGGTGGGCAAACATCGTACGACGCATCCAACAGCCTACCTCAGTAGACAAAAACCATAATTTAATTAAAGTATAACCAAACTGAATAGTTCACGTTGAAATGCAGTAATGCAGTAAGTAAAAAGTGTATCACAATATTGTCACTTGGACATTTTTGCTAGTTAAAGTTGAATAAATATTGTTGGTACGTGGTTTATTACTAAATTATATGTCAAATTCTACTCTAAAACATGTTTATGTATTACCGTTGTTCACTAAAGCTATGCAATAACATTCCATAAATTTATTAAAATGTTAACATTAATCAACATTAATAATAATCAGCAACGACTTTAAAAACAATTCATATGCAATATAAAAATTAGTGATATCCAACAAAAACAGAAACAACCAAACAGAGTAACATCACAAACATTAAATTATAATATTTTATAATCATCTTCTCAGTGCTAATTATTTTTTCTTCAGCGTTCAAGTAAATGAAGATATAAATTTCGGGTCACCTGTACATGGCAATCGTCCATTATTCACCTGTTAATTAGTTTTCTTAATGAGCTTTGACAGTCGACGCAATTTCGTCAAATCCTTATAGAGTCGAACATTTATTAATTATCTTTAAACATGAATTCTAGATCATCATTATTTCTCTTGTTCCTCTTTTGAGTATTGTTTCTCTTGTTCTTACTTTTAGTATTGTCTCTCTTGGTCTTATTTTCACTATTGTTTATCTTGTTCTTATTTTTATTATTGTTGCTGAAATGCATCCATCATGCGAAATGCGTCCACCTATCAAACAAATTATAGTAGCTTTCTTCAAGATTTGTTAAAGTTTTTTAAACAGTATATCGTTAGAAACTACGCATGATTTTCGATAAGCTAAAGGGTAATGTAAACAAATAAAAGCTAATGTATTATAATATAATAATATACATGAGCTTCAAATCATAGGTGGGCGCATTTCTCGGATGGACGCATTTCAGCAACTTACCCTGGTTCTATTTTTTCTTTTTTTCATTATTGCTTCTCTTGTCTTTCTTTATTTGTATATACTTTTTCTTCGTTTTAATATTATTTCCCTTGTTCATCTTTCTTACTATTGATTCTCTTGTTTATCTTTTTATTATTGTTTATGTTGTCTTTCTTTTTGTTGTTATTTCTCTTGTTCTTCTATTTGTCATTGTTTATCTCATTCTTTTTTGTTATTGTTTCTGTTTGTCTTCTCTTTGTTATTGTTATTGTTTCTCTTGTTATTATTTTATCTTGTTCTTTTTTTCAATTTTGTTTAATTTGTTTTTATTATTATTATTTCTATTGTTCCTCTGTTTATTATAATTTTTCTTATTCTTCTCTTTATCGTTATTTGTATTTTTAGTCTGCTTATCATTTTGGTTTGTTGGTGTATTAAGATGAGGTGTTTTACAAAGGATAGAAAAATACCAGTAAAGATATCTCAAGTTGACCGAAAATAGCTTATTCGCATTCTGAAAAACTATTTTTTTATTTGCCCAAACATTACATCTGTTTATGAAAAATACTTTAAAATTAGTCACAAAACAAACTTTTTAGGCTAAAAATATTTTTATATTGTATTTGTATAAAAAAAATCCATTCATGAAACATATTTCACAATAAGTATAAATATAAACAAATTTGTAGTAATTGGAATTTGATTTAAACAATTTTTCTGTGAAAAAATTGGATAGACAGTAAACTTTCTTACATTTTCTTTTTTTTACAAATCTTTATTTTACCGAAAAAAAAATATTAAAAAAAATCCCAAAAAACCTTGGCTATTTTAAGGATCATTTGAATATATAATTTCGGGTTTGCTAATCACAAAAGAATCTTTTGTAAATTCGACAGTCGGATTCACGTAATTATCCGCAATGCTTAAATTAACCATTTTATTCATGAGCTTTCCTGAATTTAAAAAAATTGTTCATGATTTTTTTTAAACTTTGGAAATATTATTTGATAAGATTTTAAATCTTAGTAATTACTTAAACTTTTATCAACAATGCAATTTAGTTTAAATAATTCAGACGTCACTTGTTTTTATTTTTAAAATGTTTTGGATATTTCATTTTGTTTCTATATAAGAAGATTCATTATCTTTTTAATGATATTACAAAGGAATTTCAACACTACACGGTTTTTAATTTTTTTTATATACTATATTTTAGTATAACTTCAAAATAGTTGTTTAATATAATATCTTTTATAATTATAGTATTTGGTGTTTGATATAGGTTATGTATAACACAGTTTCATTTCAACTTATAATTAAGTTTTTGATGATAGTATAAAAATTGTATATTATATTACACTGAATATAAATCAATATTTATGACCATACTAACCTAATAATACAAATTCAACACAAGGTCATGTACTTCTACATTAGGTCATGTACTCTTCTTTCAGAGGATTACCAATGCAGTTGCCCGTATTGCAAGACAACGAAAAATAAATAAAGATAATAATTATATAATATACATTAAAAATAATAATTTATCAAAACTGAATGTAAATGGAAGAAACCAATACAAATAATAAAGACTATACGTTTAAGTGATACAAAATTTAAGCTGAAAATGTAAGGTAACATTAATCAAAAAAAATCCAAAAATTTACAATGAAATTAAAAAAAAGTTTAATGTTTTTCAAATTTACGTTTTATTTTGATAGTAAAAATTCAGTTTTTATTCGTTGAACAAATTGTGAAAAGTGAATGACTGCCTTTGCTAATGCTCATTAAATAATGTTTAAAAGGTGGTCATCATGTATGCAAAAGATACATTATTAACAAAAATTATAGACGCATAGATTCATTTTATATCGTAAACTATCTTCAAATGTAATATTTCAAATCTAATTTGTTCAACGCTTACAAGTTTTGTATTTTTTAGTTGAGCTTATGTTTCATTCTTTTTTTGTATTGTTTTTTAAATTTGAATATGTATCCTTAGAAATAATGTACACTGCAACTAACGGTGTGATTATTTTTTTAATTTGTATTTATTTATTATTAAGTAATATTAAGTGATCACTGGTTAGATGTTTTGTTGAAAGCTTGCCCATAAAGATCTAAAAATCATTGATATTTTAAAAATTGTGCTTATCTTGCAAAGTTAGTTTCTTGTCCATCATTTCTATTTTATAGCGTATTTAACCTTCAAATATATTTTTAAATCTTAACTTATGATAGTTAAATGTTTGAAAAATGCGCTTTTAAAAAACCGTTATGTGTTCTAGAATGAAAGTTTTAAATTTATTGGAATTTCTTTTGTTTATAATTTATTGATCTTTTAGTAATAATTTAGCAAGTTGAAACCTTGTGTGGGTTGAAAATAAAGTGCTGCTTATCTGGTTATATCAAGCCAAGGTTGTTTTTCGTTTTTTAAACAATTTGTAAAATAATTTACTATTTTATTTTAAATATAAAATAAAAACTAACCTGCTTTAAATTATTTTTTTCAACAACATAAATTTTAGACAAAGTAAATACATATATTGACACAAATACGAGCTAGTTACATTTATGATATTTATTAATTAAAAATTAAAAATAAAGTGAAATTATTTTGCTACTGAACTTACTAAAACAACAAATGATGATCAGTAGTTAAATGACTATTAAATAAATCCACGCTAAATCGATTCTAAGATCTAAGTGTTTAATTAAAATTCCTTCTTGTGCGATTAATTCAATGGAACTATTAACACTAGTTAACCCATTATTGTTTTAAGAACAGAATTCTATTCAAGCAATAAGGATTATTTTAAAGCCTAATTCAAAGATTTTTGGGTTCTATAGCATTCATTTTTCAACCATTGATGGGTTAACATGGGTGGTTTGACCGATATTTAATGGTTCCTTATGGTGACGATGCTCCGCTAGTAAAAAAACAGTTTTTCTAGCAATTTAGTTTATTCATTCTAGTTAATTTGTTTTACAAGATTCATAGAAATTCATATAATTTTCTATGGGCATATTTTGGTATGTGGAGCAATTGTATAGGTTGTTGAGAATTTAATTTGGAAAACTTTAAAAGTATCAAGTCTAAAAATTGAATTTTTAATTTAAATGAATTAGTGAATTAATGTATGAAAATAACGACAATACACATCAACATTTGTTTAAAGAAATTATGTTAGTCAGTTCTAGTCGTATAAATTATCATAACAAAATAACTCCCGAAATATTGAAAAAAATTATCATTCAATGAAACTAGTCAAAGTTATATAAGTATCCAGTTTTATTATTGTTTAATTTAATAAAAATATCTTGCACTTTCGATAGTTAAATGTTATTGTTCCTTAAATATAACATAAATTGTATATTAAGTCTTTAAAATCCAAGGATTTCATCAGAAAAATGTAATCTGTTTTATTACCAAAACTACAAATTAAAAATATTCATAACATAATTTTTACATTTAGAGTTGAAAGCTATAAAAAAGTTTTTATAAGAACTTTCAACTCTAACACCAACTTATGTTTGAACTACAAGACATAATTAAGCTTTCAATTATTAAACCCATCAGTGTGTGATAAAATTTTACAAATAAACTATTTCAAATTTTGTAAATACCCCCCAAAAGAATTTTCCCCTACAGCTTCAAGAAAAGTATGTTTACATTTTAGTGGCACTTACCAAATTTATGAAACCATTTAGTTGTCTATTTTGGTCGTCACTTTTTACTAAAAACAACCTCGCTGACTACTTTTCCATATTTTAATTCTTTTAATAGGTCTTAAAACATCCTACCATATTATTAACCCTTTAAAACGAGGAATATTATGTATTTTTTGTGATATGTTTCAACCCTTTAATGCCAGACTGGTTCTTCACATAAAAGTTGAAATGCGTTGAAGTTAACATTGAAAATTATCCTTATTGTGTAGGACTTACACTTCCTTTCAGGCACTAAAAAGTTAAACAAACAAATCATAATCCTATCATTACAGTAACTATTTTATTGTAAAAAACAGCAATAAAATTGTTTATTATGATAACTATCTTTTACCTAATTTAAATCATCTTTTGCAGTTAAAAACTATCTATTATTTCACAATTTGGACGGTTCTTAATTAAAGAGACACCAATGAAACTATGTTTCAATATATTTTATGTATTTGCTTTTCACTTTCTTAACTTAGTAAAAGTTATTCTTACCCATGTGAAAATCTACTAAAACCTAATAATCATATACAATTTTATTTTAATTTCAGTTTTATATTATTTTTTAGTTTAGTTTGAAAAATAAACTATGAATATTAACACTTTTTATATATTTGTGATATACCTTACATATAACTTGTTTCTCAGTCTATCGACATAAATATCAGAGACATCTTTCAGTGAAAAATTTAGCAAATATATAAATTTAACTTAATCAATAAGTTTGACGAATAAAAATAATTAATATTTGCGTGCTCATATGTTTTATGTTTTAATGTTTTGATGTTTTAATGTTTCAACGTTTTAATGTTTCAATTTTTTAATGTTTTAACGTTTTAATGTTTTTTTAATAACAACAAAATAGTTTTAAACTGTATTTTCCATAGTTTTTTAGTTGAATACGACTCGTATTTCTTAAGTGATACCATACATACAAACACACACACACACACAAACCTGTACATACACACCCAAAAAGACACATACACACACAGAAACCTGTACATACATACACCCACCAGACACACATACATACACACACGCACACACATAGATACATATATATTTATAGCAAAAATAAAACCTTACGGGTTGGTATTTGTAAGTATATAAGCATAAATAAATATATTGATACCATTTAAAAAATATTTATTTCCTTAAGATAATACTGAACATGAGTTTCTTAGAATTACAGTCCTTCATTTTATTCTCAAAAAATGAATCCCAAAAAGTTTCGCCAGCTTTTAAAACTTTTAAGAAAAGAGTTAACATTTCAGTTGAATGTCATTCAATAAAAGTTATTAATTGCACAAAACATTGTTTACCATGAGCTTCATATGTTTAATAATTACTTGTTTTGTTATAAATAAAATAAAAATAAAATAAATATGTAAAGCAATTAAATTTTGTCAGAGTTAACAGAAATCCAACAAGAAAAACAAGTAGTTGCACCAATACCTGTGAATCGCCAGTGAAAGAATGCAACTGACAAAGTGTAAATATCAGTCATCCAGGTGCTAGACTTTATTTTTTTATTCATTTCTATATTTAAGTAAATTAATATTTTTAATAGGAGTTATAGAGAACTTTTTTGGAAAGAGCTTTTTATAATTAAAATAATATATTTGAATTTAAACTATAATTTCTTTTAGTTGATTATTGAAAAAATAATTATAATAAATTTCAATAAATCTTTAAATGCTAACGGTTTTTTCTATATTTTTCCTGATCAACTGTGAGATTTATTTATCCAGATATTTGCTATTGTACTAACAAGATCATGTAATTGTATTGTATCATTCTAATTGTAACTTTTTTTTATAAAAAAAACTTCTTAAATAATCATACACATTATATTATTATATTATACACAGTATCTTGTTATATTATACACAATTTATTACTATATTATCATATTATATATAACATATTATTATATTATACATAATGTACTATCACATTATACATAACATACTATTATATTATACACAATATATTATTATGCTATACATAATATATTATCCTATTATACATAATGTATTATCATACTATACATAATATATTATCCTATTATACATAATATATTATTATGCTATACATAATATATTATCCTACTATACATAATGTATTATCATATTATACACAACATATTGTTATGGTATACACAATATATTAGATAAATTAAAAAAAATGGTATGACTTAAAGATAATTTTTGGTAAAAGCTTTTGTTGAAATGATTGAAGAAGTGTAAGTCATAAATATTTATAGTTGATTAATAATTAATAATTATAAATTAAAGTAAAACAGTGTGGGATAAGAAAATAAAAGTTCAATTTACATCGGTAATAAATTCTATAATAACAAAACACAAAAAAAATAGGTAGCAGTACAATGAATCCTTCGCCTTGCTCTCGTTTTACTTAATGTCATAAAATGGTGATAAGGAATACATAGCATTAATGATATAGCATCATTCAATGCTATATAATAGACGCTTTATAGCATGAGTAAGACATATATAACAACTACATCATTTAAAACTTGTTTGCAAACAATTAAGTAAAAAACTAAAATATGAATACGTTAATGACTAAATAACAATGGCGATGGTTCATCAACAGTAGCAATTAAGATATATTAACATAATTATTTCAACAATTATGGTTGAAAATAAATTGATTGTTTATATGGTTTATAATAGTGCGTTTTTGTGACTTAAATTATTTTTTTCCTTAAGGTCTTTGTATTTCTTTGATGATACTTCATTAATTTTTCAAGTTGTGAAGATGATAATGGCTATAAATATTTATAAGCCACAAACGATTCAATCATTTTTGACTCGTGGAATATTTGATGTCATTAGATTGTCGGAATTTGCTTACAATCGGCAAGACATGTTACATTTGTTTTTTTAGGTATATTGATTGTCTGAAATTAAATATTGTTCAAAGATTATTTCACCTACCTTACGCTTCCTATTCTATACTGTTCGTAAAATTTTATCATTAAATTTAATTAAAATACCAAATCTTTATAATAGAAAAATAAATGTGTTTGAGTGTGACAATAACAGTGACATACTTTTAAATTTATTTTTATTTTTTAATAATACATAGTTTGTACTGATGTTTTACAACCTAAATAGGAAAAGTATACAATAAAAAAGTAGACATAAAGTACCTTTATATGGCCATAAATGAGTTTTTAGCTTTGATGACCTTATACTGTAGAATTTTCATGAATTAAAATCACATTGTACTAAAAAAAAGTAAATAAATAGTTTTGATAACAAGGATATACCACTCGCTGGCAATCATTATTTTATGATTTTGCGGGCACTAATGTTAAGGAAATTCTAAACTACTGCGCTCAAACGTCCAGGACTCACTCTTCAAACCACCATACCACGTGAGTACTGGAGCCTTATTCAGCTCCATTGTTCACGTGGCTTGAAGTATGACTCCCGGACAGCTGAGTATAGTAGCTTAAAATGTCCTTAACATTAGGGCCCGCAAAATCATAACATAGCTTTGAGTTACGTGTTGCGATGTAGACTAATGATCTATTTAATAAGAACATTTTTAAACTACATTTACACTTAGTTATTGACATTTGTAAAATATAATAAACATCTTTTAAGTTGTTACCATTTGTATAACATAATAAACTAGAGAAAACAAATCAATCTCGCGCGTTTGATACTATTAATAAGAGATAATAGTTCATTCAATTCTTTATAAAATAAATTAAATAAAAATTATTATTTAAAAAATAATTATTTTTCTAAAAA